>JAPYYV010015848.1:0-10887 GCA_030522625.1 Copidosoma aretas
AGTTTGCTACCGATCGTAATAAATTTGGGCTTAACTTATTCCTCAAAGCATTAGCTTTGTGCGTCTTCTTATTGTTTTTCTTGAAAGTGAGCATAAAATTAATAATTAATGTAATTTAATCAAATTAAGGTAGACGGTAAGGTAGAAACTCCGGATGATATACTGAATGCCTTTAAGGCACTTAGGTTTATTGTTTTTCATCAGTTTAAGGAGCGCGTATGGTTATTGGGATTTAGGTATTTTTTTTAGTTAACTGCTTTGTTGTGGGTTTGCCCATGTCGCCTATTTAAATTACCGGCCTTGAAATTATATAAAGTTTGAGAGCGTTGATCCGACCTTGGATTCGTAATCAGCTACCCCAAAAACCATATTATACTAAATTTGATGTAAATCTTATAATTTACCAAAAAAAGGGCCATATTGGACTCGCCATATCAAATTTTGCAAATCCGACCTTAGATTCGTGATCAGCTACCCGAAAAATCCTAGTATGCCAAATTTGAAGCAAATCTGATAATTTGCCGAAAATGAGATACCGTATTGGATTTTTGACGGCCATATTGGATCCGCCATTTTAAATTCTGCAAATCCGACCTCGGATTCGTGATAAGCTACCCTGAAAACTGCATTATACCAAATTTGATGCAAATCTGATAATTTACAAAAAAAATGGGCCATCTTATAGGATAGTTGACGTCCATAGTAGATCCGCCATTTTGAATTTTTTGAGATTTCAAGCTTCAAAATGAGCCCTTACTTGATTGATTTGGTTTCTTCCAATTTTGGTCGTAGCTCTGATCCGGTTGACGTGGATCGTCTCATATATATATATAGCTACAGAATGACAGTGACGCAAACACATAAGATTTTTTGCATCCAACAAGCGCCTAACGTACCTACATGGAGAGAAAAATAGTGTAACTAACGCACAGCGGCTATGCGGAATTTCCCCCCTTTCCTAACCCGATACGTTGATCGCCAGTCAGTCGATGCTGTGAAAGCGTAGCTGCTATCCAGGGAGCAAACGCATAAAGACACTAGATTTTTCCCATGGTGCTCAGGCGTTTTCGGGAGAGAGGGGGTACAGTCTCTGTAGTGCACATAGATCTATGTACTACTGGTTGTAGCCTGCGGCTGGTGGATTGAATAAACACAGTTTAGCTGGAGAGAGATATCATGACAGTCCAATATCACCTTTTACCCGAAAATGTATGAGTACTATGAAAAAAAAACCGGGGCATCTATGCGTCTGCTTCCTGGTTAGTAGCTAACCTGTTACTACATCGACTTACTGTCGATCAACGCATCGACGTTATGAGCTAAATGCATAGGGTTATAAAAGAGAGGTCATTTCCATAGCTACTGTGCGTTAGTTCCATAATTTTTCTCTCCGTGTAAAAAATGTTCCACTTTAAAAATCGATTTTATTCTCTGTGTGATGATATTATAACTTCGGTGATAATGCTTTGTTTGCAAAAGCGTAGCTTACAACTTTAAAGTTATTTGTTAACAACTATTTAGCTACTGAAGTATCATTTACTGTAACATAAACATATTTATTTAAATTATGATATCGTTGTCATGTCTAGGTTGTTAGATGTATAAAAGATAGACGCAGGGCACGTAGACATCGATTGCCAAATTCGAGCCTAAAGAAAATACCGACGCACAAGTATACGAAAGGTGACCCCTACGAGACATGTGCTATTTGTCTTGAGGATTACGTCGAAAATGAAAAATTACGAGTTTTGCCCTGTGCACATGGTAAGTAGCAAATATTTTTTATCGATGTTATTTGTACGTTTAAAATAAAATTTCTCCAGGAGCACGATAAGTTTTAGTTAAGGTGAGGTTCATGGACGGTTCTTCAGTGGTATTGGGTATATATATATTTCCCTATATTATATAGTGATTTTTGTGAATTCTCCGACCCCCTGAGATCCCTCCACATCCCACTGCTCGGCAGCCCCCCCCCATATAATCTAGGGCAACCCCCCCTCCAGCCCCGGAGCCCCCCCCAACAATTTTTAAAATCCCCCCCCCCCCCCCCAGACCAGACCCTTGCAGCCGGCTCAAAAATTTGTTTGATTTGTGTGAAATCAAGTTTGTAGCAATTTTCCACCTCAACCCTAAGGTATTACTATGGCGCACTGGATTTTTTTCTTAAATTATCAATGAGTATGTTAATGATGTTTAAATATGTATAATATTATGTCATTATATACTAATAGTGAGACAAAAAAGAATAACCTATTGAATATTTAAACTGTGGTCCTCGTCGGTAGCCCTACCAACCACGAGAAGGCAGAAATTATTTTTCTCGCTTTATGAAAATAAAAAAACTATTTCAGTGACGTTCACCCTTTTGTCTTAAGCCTATATTATGCGCAACGGACTGTAAAAAAGAAATTAAGTTTAAAGCAAAACTTTATGAAACAGTATTCAACTTCCAATTGACCCTATACGGTATGCACCTAAACATCAAAAGCTATGTGAAATTCCTAGCTCTAGCAGCTCTCTAGAGTGTCTTGCGCTAAATTCAGCGCATTTGTTAGATATATAATTTATTCCTGGAATATGCAATCGAAAATAAGAATTCCCAAAACATGATTCAATAAAACAATTTGAGAAGAAGAATGATTTATAAGAAATAGTTTGACGAATTAAATGTTTCCTCGAACAAACGAACGGATAGACAAGTATTTTTTGTGGCATATCACTGTTTAATCTTTGTTTTAATGCATTTAAAAATAATTGTATGAACTGAAAAATTATTGTAAGGGATTGTCCTTACAATTATCCTTTCATGTCTTATAGTAATAATTCTATCCAATTTGAAAGCTATCAATCAATCGAAATAATGAATCATTATTTGTAATTTAGTCAAAATTAAGAATTTCTGCCTTAACTATATTTTCTATCATTATTTTTTTTTTAATTTTTCTTATTTTACAGTCACCTAGAAGCCCTTATACAACTCCTATATAGTGCTGTATTACTATGCATGTATGGGTATGTCCAGGCAAAAGCGGACCAACGATGGCGTACGCAGTATTTTGTGTGAAAACGTCTTATTTGCAATTCTCTAAAAATCCAACAATATATCTCAAAAAAACAAATGCAAAACATAGGATCGACGTATTTGTTCCTCCTCTTTCTAATGGAATTTATTTTTTCCAAAAACGCCAATTCTGAGGTTAGAATCGTACTTTTTTGTTAAAGTCTTATATGTTTTTCGATGTTAGGGGCAACTCAAATCTAAATAATAAGCCCAGGTTTTATGGGGCATTTTGAACGCTGTACCGAAAGTCATAGCTTTTTTCATTTGAAAGTTGGGCCGCATGACATACAAACTCAAATTAAGCAGTTGAAATAATCTTCTTTCTTATAAAATCGCAAAAGTTGAAGGCCGGAAAAAAAATGAAAGTCGAAAAAAAAAATATAATGTGTTGGAAGTTCAAACCAAAGATTAACCTCATTTTGAATTCTATGCGCAAGCCCGGGGATTCAAATATCAAAAACAAGAAATTGTAATAAAAAGTTTCAATAATATTGTCTTGACCTGAAACTTAAATAGCATGCAGTTTTTTGTATGTACAATATTGCAAAAACTTTGTATCAAAATATTTGATGAAAGTGGTTGAAATTAATTACATGAATAAAAAAGAACTTAATATTTTTTAAAAACTTTTTCTCTTTTATTCTACATTATATCACAGATAATTACTTCAATAACGACATAAATAATAATCATTACAATAAAATCAAATATTTTTCATATTTATTCTCTGAGCGAATGGACCACGTTTATTTCCTCTTGTTTGCCTGATATTGTGTTTATCACGAATTTTTTATGTAACTGGCAGCTGTACAGCGTGTACAAAATCACACACGAGCAAACGTGCGAGTTCGTCTGCTTGGATAGGAACGTACACATTTTATCCAGTACCTTGATAAAAAGCAAATATTCTTAATTACCTACTTTTTGCAAGTTTTTTCGTTCATGCACGATGGACATCACATGATATCGAGCACTTACTGCATTTTTATTCGATCGTATTCCGTGAATCTTAAATTTATGGAAATCTTCCATAGTGACTCTGCTTTATACGGCACCATCGTCATGAGCCTTATTAAGATGGCTTGGATCTAAATCTTTTAACTATTTGCAAGTGTCACAGCTAATATGTGGGTTGCGGTGCCCTCTGATTGTTAAGAGTCGATTGTTCTAGTTGTCTAAGACTGACATAGTATTACAGTGTTTATGACGCGCTGAAACCTGCATAACTAGCTAATGAAGGGCTCTAACATGCAATCTTGCAAAAAAGCATTTCAAAACTCTGCCTTAACCTTTAAAAAGTTTTTTCCTTCGGTGAAGTTCCTGTTCACTTTTCATTTAATTGTTATGAATCTGAATACTTATTAAAAATATAATAAAGAATTATTATATAATTGAGAATAATTGTTATTATTGAAGAAATCAAAATTCAATCTTTTATCCCAAAAATGAGTAAAAAACCATTTTGTGGACATTAAAAACCGTTATAACAACTTCAATAAGGTATACAACTTTACTTATTTTTTACAAACAATATGAAAATATAAAAAAAATATTTAAAGCCATGTATCATCGAAATTACTCGGAGGATTTTTGAGATACGACTGATTATTCAACAAATTTTTGTATTTCCTAATGATTGGAACGAAAAAAAACAACGTAGGAAAATGATTTAAAGTGGAAAATAAAGTATTTTTCAAACCTTGGGCCTTTTTGGAACCCTAGTACACCCTCGGTAAGAAAAATAGCATTCGTAACACGATCGTAAAGGCTTCTTTACGAACCTCGTTACGGCACGAGCCGTAGGCGAGGTTTGCAAATTAAAGCTACTCCAATCTCGTACGAAAAGTGCTATTTGTGCTCTATGAGATATTATTAGTAAGGATATCATATTAAAAAATTTTTACCCCGAAAATAGCAAAAACCGCTTTTTGGATATCATAGGGTAGAAAACTTGAATTTTTTTCCGAGCCCTGTGAGGATATAAAACCAAGTATTAAACAACATTTTAAGCTCTGGATTATTAAATTTGGTAGGAAGATTTCTAAGCTATGACTGATTACATGCACGCGTGAACACACATACAGAGAAACATACACACACGAGATATTTAAAAATTATGTACTTTCCTTTTAAACAATAAAAAATATTTCTGACGTATTTGTAAGAAAACTCAATCTTTGGCCGATGCAAAGCTTGCTCTATGAGGAAGCAATAGGTACTTTCATCGTCATGATAGAAAGAAATCTAAAGTAAAAAATAAACCGGAAAAATTGTGTATTATGTGTTAAATTACGAGTATCCCAAGGAACGTTAAGGCTAAAACATCAGAATATACTAAAGTTTACTAAAACAAACAATGGTTTTACGTTAACATGTTTCAAGAATTAAAATATAATGGCGTACAACGAAGATAAAGGTTACAAGATCGATGAATTCATTACTAGACATCAAGTATAAGACTTTGAAGCAAAAAGAATTTTTGTTAATAGAGACTATACAGAGATATATCGTAAGAAAGAGTGTTTGATAATGAAGCTCTATCTTCTTAAAGAGACTCCATTTCTCAGCGACGATTGAAGCGCCGTGTTAGAGACAGTTAAACTGTGCTGGTGTTCAGTCGATGCAGGGACGAGGGCCGGTATACTAAGAGGATCAGCATAATTACGCTTCAGCGTAAATGGACAAAGTCTTGATGAAAATACGAATTTATTGCTCTCGAATTTTACAAATATTGTTCGATACTGCAATCAAGATCTGAAGCGCCGATTTTATTATAGAGTACAAGGTATTTAAAGGCTAGCAAGCCTCTTGGCAGAACGACGGCAGCATACTGACCACGAGATTACGAGCAACGAGCTAGTCAGCTCGGACGTTCTCTAGCTAAGCTCTCATTCGATAAGACGCGTAGCACTAAGACATAAGTACGACAGAAAAGATGTTACATAGCTACAACCAATTTCAAACAAAAAGTTTAAATAAAAGTTTTTAATTTTTATTTTTCATCGTGTGCAACGTGCAAGCTCATTAAAGTGATTAAAATAAAATGAAATGAAATTCATTTATCTGAAAGCATTGACTCTAAAATCAATAATAGATGCACTAAAGAAATTGATATTTGGCTTAATTCAGGGACGCAAAAATGACAAAAAGATGAAAAAATAAAAACTTAAAGGTTCCATTAACATAGCTAAAAAGGAATCGTACAGGGGGTTATTGTGATATTTCGTTTTCTTCAGAAATTTTTCAAAAAATTATATCACACTCATTTTATCACTGCATATAACATGTCCAAATTTCAGAGAGCCTGGCTTCATAGTTTTTGAGAAATTAAATCGCAAAGCTTTACGGTATACACGGGCTCTTATGGAGAGGTGGTTGCTAACTGGTCCCCAAAGACACATTTTTAATTATAACTCAGGTAATTTTCTTCAAAATTTTACAAAAAAATTAATATAATAAAGCTAACGCCAATTGAAACAATAACTTCCAATTTAAGAAAACCTACATTTACCGTTTTAAAGATTCATCTACTGAAAGTTACTGCATAATGTTTATTGTATATCTATACAGGGGTACAGTTCCAAACAAAAGTCCATGTTATCTAAAAGTTTTCGCAATTGTAATAATTTTTTCCATTATTCTTTATGTGTATACATCAGACTTAATACTAATTTACGTATTTTGTATAAGAATACTTATACTGAAACGATGTAAACCAAAAACAAATTTTTGATGTTAACTGTATCACGAGAACCCCCTAAAGACAAAGAAAAAGAACATCCTCCTTGTAAACTAGATAGATTTTTGCTATTTCCCCCCTTCCATAATTAGTGCTTCTATCCGTAGCCCATTAAGTATATCTGTTAATTCAATCATCCAAATTCTTAGCAGATTTTCTGACAAATTCTCCCAATTCCATCCTCATCTGCCACTTAGTCGTTTTTCCTAAGACTTTCTGTACTTTAATGATTGATATATCCTTGTCAAAATCCTCCCAAACTTAACTGTTGTTTTCTACACTCCTTCTTTTGCTGTCTGTATACCTTTCATCATTGTTGCCTCCAAACAAATTTATTAAATGATTTTCCCACTTTTTGTTCATTCCCATCCCCTTGTTTTTTCTTTTACTTTACAATTTTTAATTGCTTTCTAAAACTCATTAAAATTTTTGCTTTTTGCTACTTTGTTTAGTTTTTATCCGGATTTTTTAATTTCTACTTCTCTGATAATTTCTCTTAACTTCTTCTTTTCAGACTTTAAATCAATTTTTGCACTCTCTTTTTTATTTTTTAACCATTCTTTGAGCTTCCCTGTTATTATCCTTTTTTG
The DNA here is from genome assembly GCA_030522625.1 of Copidosoma aretas. NCBI lineage: Eukaryota > Metazoa > Arthropoda > Insecta > Hymenoptera > Encyrtidae > Copidosoma > Copidosoma aretas. Next base: position 7,391 of record JAPYYV010015848.1, read on the forward strand.
CTTAACTACCATATAGTCCCATATAATTCATTAATTTTTCAATTTTTTCCCTCTTCTGATCTCATCTTTTTCTGTGATATTTATTCTGCCTTGTTTAATTACTTCATCTTAATATTCCCCTCCTAACTCTTGTAGTCTATTTTTATACTCATTTCTTATGATTTCTTTCCATATAAGAATTTTTTTATGATCCCTTTCCTCTGCTACTTCCTTCTTTTCTTGTAAAATATTGCCCGTGATTTCCAAAGTCACTGGTAAATGAATAGACTTACTTCTAGTTACATCTTTTAATGTTTGGACAGAACTATAGCCGTCCGTCTCTAATTCCAATGCTGAATCAAGGACTGATCCCTCTCCTTCTCCTATACAAGTTATCTTCCCGTCCCAAAAGTTACCCCCTTGTATATCCTTTTTTTTTTACTAATTCTAGATTTTTGCATAATTTTAACAATTTTTTGCCTTCACTGTTTATCACTTTATTCTCTGACTTTTCTTGGCTACAAACATTAGTGTCTTTTTATATCTGTTCCTCTCCTATTCTAGCATTTAAATCGCCTCCTATTATAATCCTGTTCCCTTTTCCATACCCCGTTCAATACGATTTTCTAATTTTTCCATCATATTAATAATTTTTTTTCGTTTTTATGCACTCATTATGCTTATCATATTATCTATGTTTGTAATCACAACCTTGCTTCTAATGCTTATCTCATATTCCCATTCATTAATTTGTAATTCCTTCAATTTTTTGTTGACTCCTACCAGGATAGCCCCCTTTGTACTCCCGTTTTTATTCTCTCTAACTGCGGCTTTCTCTTTCTATATAAAATTTTTATGCCAATGTTTTTAGGCTTATTTTTTCTTTTTAAATCAGAACTTTATTTTTCATAGATTCAAATTTTAACCATACTCCTGCTCCCAGCACTTTTACCTCTTTGACAAAAATTGGCCCTCCCGTGTTTCTCCAAGCTATCTCCTGAATTATTCTTTCAAGATCTTCCTAGTCTTCTCACTGCCTTTATTATTAAATTCGTTTTCCTGTTTCTTCTAATCTTTTTATCATACTCTTTTTCGCTTTCAGAAATGTTATCCGGTATGCTGTTCCAGTATTCCCTATTTTAGAAATTTGTTTGCTGCCGGCTCTCTTGTTGTTGTTTTTATTGTTGTTATTGTTGCTGTTGGTGTTGTTGTTGTTGTTGGCTGCCTTCGTTGTCCATCGGTGCATTCTCATCACTCAACTTATCGGTGCTTTCCCGCTCCCTTTTACTGTCGCTAGCATGTAGATGCACTTTGCTGCTTTCTGGTCCCTCTCGGTTTTTATTCTGCTTCCTTGCTCTCTTTTTTACACCATACAAACTTCAATTTATTCCACATACTTGCTTACTTTTTAACTTATGGTCCATTTTAATTTTTTCCAGCTCCGCTTTGACCAGCCCATCTTCTCAAAGCTGTTTAATAATGATGCGCTGATCCCGGACTTCTCTGTATAAATTTTCTCTGTTTACTTTTAGCTTAGCTATTGATTCACTGTCTGTTATTTCTTCTCGCAGTGCTTGGACCTTCCCTATCATTCCTTTTTTTTTAACTTGCGTCTGTTGGTTCTCGGCTTCTCTGACATATTATACAGTACATTTTTGTCTTTGACTGTATTGTTGATCGACTGCGTTTAGCAGCCCGTCAACGTGTTGTCGGTGTTGTCGCCTGCTGCGTCATCCACTTCCGCTGCTGCGTCTGATTTTCTCTACATTTTAGTCGGCGATCGTTGTAATTTCTTTTTACTAGTAAACACATCTTCGTACATCGACTTTTCTACAAACTTTTTCATGCTGTCTGTTTCCTTAGTATTTTCCCTAGACCTTGCTACCACTTTATGTTCAGGTCAGCCCTCGTTATTCTCCTCCTGGTTTTTGCCGTGTTGTGCTCCCGTGCATCTCTCTCTGTCGTTTATGTCCGCCATATTTTATGCCCTTTTCTCTCACTTAGTCACCTTTATTTTTGATCTCACTTTTGACATTCACAATAAAAACAAACTTATCGCTTACACTTACACAGTATCCTTTTGACCTAAAGTATCTTTTCTTCACATTTTTATAATAAATAACGACCTCTGTCGCTGATATTGCTGTTTTTGCGCACTAGCTCTTGCAACGAAAAGTATTATCTGTAATTACCCTATTTTGAATATTATTTTACGCCAAGCATTCATAACATTCTTTTTTTTTCATTCAATCCTTTTTTTTTTTTTTTTTTTTATCTAATTTGCGTAAATTTGGCAGTACAAGTATAAAAAATAAATAAATTTACAACAAATTTTACTTCAAATAAGTGACAAATTACAGAATTTTGTAGCTTATTTAGAATTAGCATAGTGTGATTTTTTCCATTTTGGAGTCGCAGAGCACCTTCTATTTTGGAAAAGATGATTTTTTTGTATCTAAATATCTTGTTTTCTCTATCCCCGTACATGCTTGGCGTATCGAAAAGATGTGCTAGTTTAATGAAAATTTGGCGCATTCACAGGTATTCAGCGAAACATGGACCCTGCAAAATTAATAATTGCACTAAGTATTCATCACTTTCAAGTACCCTGGTTATATCGTGCCAATATCTGTATCACGTCACACTTCCTATTTCGACGGGAGACTTTTTTATGAGTTGGCTATGTGTATCTGAAAACTACGAATTAGCTACAAAATATCCTTGCAATTTCGCCCCCCTGTCTGTTTGTTACTGTGCTTCACAAAACGATGTGCTAGCTTAATATTAAGATAGTACATCCATGCATACAGGTATCTACATCCATGTATACATATATCTAGACTCTAAAAAATAAATAATTCACTAATTCACTACAAATTAACTACAAATTCACTGCAAAATATCATGCTGATCGGATTTTTTTCTGAGCCTGGGATTGCCCCGTAGTCACGTGTGATCTGCTAGCGTGAGTATTTAAAATCTGTAAGTTGTACTAAAGAACTTTAATCATCGAAAATTTATTTTCTCTAATCCACAAAATACAATGTCCCGGAGATTTTCTTTTTAGCCCAAAATAAGTAAAAGCGAATTTTCGACCTGTGAGCGTCATGTCACTTCCACAGATCTGCCGATTTCTCGCGATCCATGGGCACTAAAAAATTAATTCTTTCACTACAAATTAACTACAAATTAGCTACAAAGTAATAGTATCTTTAGATGTGAGGGTTAAGTATGTGATCTGCTAGTGTGATATACGTGCATTTTTCATTTAAGGAGGCTCACACCTAATATATAGCTCATATTGTGAATACGTTATTATAAATATTTATCAGAAGTTATAAAAAGTTTAACTTAAATTGACAATAATGTAGCTAATTTTAAAAATTGTGCGATTTTTATCATAAAATTTTGTTGTCAAATTTTCAGATACCGAGGATTGAAAAAAAATTCAACAAATTAACTTAATCTCTTCCATTTTACATGTTATTTTAAGATTTTTAGGCTTATTCTCTTCTTCA
>JAPYYV010015849.1:0-12538 GCA_030522625.1 Copidosoma aretas
TTATTATTTTTTACAAAATGTTTTAATAATTTAAATTTCGCGCTGTGGAAGCTGGAAGCTGGAAGCTAGCTTCTAGCTTCCCGTCAAAATGCACCTTTAAAGCTTGACAAAATTGCATGCGCCCATGGGGTTTTCTCCATAACCAAGTATTTTTGTCTTAGCTACACGCTGATGCTATTCAGTTTTCCCTATATTTTCTCTAAAGCGCACAAATCAGCAAGTTTTTCGGTATATCCCAGTTTTAAAACTGTTAAAAGCCTCTGACTCATTCTTTATTATTATTTTCATTTGTTAGATACTTAACATATTATCACTCGATACATCAATACAACGTCTTACCAGTTAAAAGCCTCTGACTCATTCTTAATTATTATTTTCTTTTGTTAGATACTTAACATATTATCACCCGATACATGAATACAACGTCTTACCAGTTGTAAAACTGAGATATACCGAAAAACATGCTGATTTGTGCGCTTTAGAGCCACTATAGGGAAAAATGAATAGTATCAGCGTGTAGCTGAGACGAAAATACATCGAAATAGAGATAACCGCATAGTCGCATACAATTTTTTCGAGCTTTAATAAAATATACAACTAATTTTCATGCGGCGACGGACGAGGCCTGACCGAGAGCAAGAGAGTCGTAATATTTATTAAAGCTACTGTGCATGCGCACCGTGCTGGTGGCTTGCGCGCTCGGTAGCCGATGCGGACACGTTTTTTTGTACTGTTTATTTTCGCAGTTTACAGAAACAGGATGAACGTAAACTTATCGGAAGAAAATTCTTGTTTTACAGTAAGTTACAAAGAAACAGAAGGCCAAGTGCGAGGTCAAAATATTAAACATAGCGGCTACTGTACGCAATGGAAGAAACAAATGTATCTTTGCTTCTATTGGTCGTATAACAAATTTTTCTGTTTGTAAATTCGTTAAAAAATAAGCGCAATCGAATAAACTTTAGTCCAAATCTCTAAGTTGTAAATTGACGGAGATACGATCCATAGCAACAGATTTTTGTTAATTTATAGCGTTTTTTGTTTATCAAAAATTTTCATTTTTCGACAGATTAAATGTATCAGAGATACCTACCGATTGCAAACAATCAGATTTGGATCTGATGGCTGTGACACATTTTATTGCAACATCAATATTTTACCCCAACAATTTTGCAATAGGCCGCCATTTTTTAATTTCTTGATCGGACTTGCGGGATTTTGTTTTACATCCCAATGACTACAACGTACTCGATTATCGTATAATTTCGACATTTCTGAGATGCTTTCTTATTAATTTTGCAATCTTTCGTTTTTTTAACTTTGTCGACCGTTATAAATAATTCCAAAATTTTTGAATCAATAATTCTTGTGTAAAATCATCTCCTGAACAAGTTTACTCAAAACATTTTTCTCTAAAATGCGTACTTTGCGAGATAATTACAAATAATCCTAAAAAACACCGATTTCGCAACTATTTAGCAGTAAGAAAGGCGATTCCGGGGCTGGGAATTATTCAAGATTTAAGTATGTTAACTTAAAAATTTTTTCCTTAATTTTAAGCCTGATTTCTGATTATCCGATTTTCAGATGCTCTGGTACCACGAGTATGTCTAGAAGGGGGCATACGGTTGCGAAGTGCACTGTACCGTTCAATTCTCTAGTACTCGCATAACTGTTGATATATCATAACAAAAATTATCAAATACTCCGTAGGTCAAATAGTGCCTCGCAGTTTGTGTCAAAACTCGATGTGTCTGTCCGTTTATCCAGAAAAAACTATAACCTCCAAATCTATGAAAAATTATTACTTTGATCAAAAAAATACCGTTACACATTTTTTAAAACCCAACGACTTTTTACGCAGCATTGTTCTATTACTTCTCCAGTATATATGTAAAACATATAAGATCGAAAAATCAAGCACAAAAAATTCTAGGCGCTGTTTTGTAAAATTTTGTAATCCCACCACGCGGCTCTCTACTCATATTTATTATTATTTTCATTAATAACTCTTAAAAAAGATGGTTAACCTAGGAGCCCGAAACGTTAATCTGTTCAGAAATTCATAAGCTTTTATTTTATCATGAGTTTATTGATTTCCTATCTTTTATTGCACAGCTATCTAAGAATTAGAGCGGAGAAAATGTCAATTTATGTCCATACTACGTGTTTTCCTATATGTAGTAAATTTTTTTACCTCATTTCTTAGATAGCTGCGAAATACAAAATGGGAAATAAATAAACGAGTAAAGATTATAAAATTTTTAGTCAATTCACGTTTTCGGGTCCCTAGGTCAACCATATAGTTTAATAGCTATCAATAAAAATTTCAATAAGTATGAGTAGAGTGGCGGGATGACGAACTTTTACGAAATAGCGTCTATAATTTTTTCTGCTTAATTTTTTTATCTGAAATTTTTTACAGATATACTGGAGAAGTAATAAAACAATATTGTGTAAAAAATTGTTGGGTTTTTAAAAATTTGTAACAGTGTTTCTTGATCAAAGTAATAATTTTTCATACATTTGGTGGTTATTATTTTTTTTTGATGATGGTGGCACCCATCGAGTTTTTACAATAACTGCTATGTTCTATATGACCTATGGAGTATTTGATAATTTTTTGGTTATGATTTATCAACCATCATGCGCATACTAGAGCGTTGAGCAGTACAGTTTACCTGGCAGCCGTATGCCCCCTACTAGATACAGCACCATGCGCTGGAGCTGCCTTAAAATGAAAATACTTTCAGGGCCGGCGGAACAGATCACCACCAGGTGTGGAGTTTGAAATGTCTCGTTAAGGTGTGTATATATGCATGCGTATTTTAGCCGATAATTTTAAATATAGAGGATATTTCCATGGCTTTCGTACAGAAAACAAGCCGTGATTATTAAATTAATTTATGAGTAATTCGTAACAAGTAAAAAAATTTATAAATGAACAATTGTAGAAATTAATTAATTTCTGATTTTTTGTTATTTTTTTATTTATAATAGTCAGTCTTTGATGCCATTAAATTTTTTCTTCACTGAACTCATTTTTTAGAGAGTGCAAATACATTCATTCGTTTGGAATTACATCTAATAAATTCATCAACTAACTTTTTAACATCAATATTTTTAACTTACTCATCATATAATGTATTATATGTAATATTAAAATATTATGTCTGTTAGAGGACCTCAATGTATGCGTTATGAGAGCACAAGGTAGGTACACCGAGGTCCTCCACCTCGAACATTCCTAATATTGGATATTAGAAGCGTTCGATTACCACTGTTTGTACTTTTTGTTTGGTTGGATCGTTCCGATTGATTGCGTTTATTATTTTCTACCATACGTTAGGAGATTGTTTTAAAAGTCAAGCTCTTTACTTACAGAAAACCTTAATATATTTTAAGTAAGACTTATGTGATATTTTAGTTTCATTGACTGATATATGTTACCATAAAGATTATAAAGTTACCATGAAGGTGTGAGCTTGACTTTTGGAACCTTTGCAAGTATATGTAGGTCGGAAGGATCAAAGAAATATGTAAAGTCTAGCTGCTCCCAGGTCTGGAATTCCCACATGACTCAAGTTCTGAGGTTTGGAGTTCTCAACACCTACCATTGGTCTTCCGCTGGCCCTGAATACTTTGATTTAAAAATGTGTATGTGTGTGTGGGGGGGGGGGGGGTCATCAGTTATTTCTCAGGAACTTGTCAACTCATTTAAGGATCTAGGGCTTAAACGTTTTCTTTTTCCATTATTATAACGGCTCGGATGAAAATCTGAATTTCATACCTTATTTATATTGGTATTACGGTTTTTTGTATTTTAAAAAAGGATTTCTTGATATTTTAGAGTAAAAAAATTAAATTTCCAAATTCTTTCTGCACCATAGAGTATACAAATATCTTTACTTTCCATTTTGAACTATCCTCATACATTATTACGGTTTTTTTTTATTAACTATATACTAGAATTCCGTTTAGACATTAGTTATATCTTACGATCTCGTCGACGGATTTTAACAATACAGGACTTCAATTATTTACTTTTTAATGAGTATTGCAGCTAAATAATACAAATAGTTCTGTAACTCACTAAGTTTTTTAAAACGATTTTCAAGAGACTCAAAGTCGAGTTTGAGTTTGAAAATACTTCTATCTTATGGAGCATAAAAATAACTTCTTTATTTTCCAAATCATGCTGACTGATTGTTTCGGGATATTTTTATCAACGAAATACTACGAATTTTTTAAAAAGTGAGTCATATGTATCTTAGACACCTGTTAAATGATTATTATTATTCACGGCTTAAAATTTTTGTGTTATCATTCTCATAGCAGCATGAGAATAAAAATGTAGTTTTTTACTTTATCAAGATTGTTCAAACGATTTTCTGTTTCGTTTACTTTCCTTTATATTGGTAAAAATGTCAACACCAAGTAGTGTAGAGTAGATAGGTACCGATTCTTAGGCTCTAATTTGAATTGCAACTAGTTAACGGTATAGCTGAGTAGCTTCATGGAACCATCCAAAATAAGAGCATTATTTATTTTAAAGCCACAGAATTATTGTCCATCAACTGTACCTTATTATTATTTGTAAATTTATTCTTGAATTTAAAAAAAATCTTCTCTAAATTTTTTTTACTTACAAAGTTTTTTTAGAATGAAAATCATATGATTAATAATGGAGATTTTATGTTGAAATAATAGGAGAAGTATAGCCAAAATGTCAAATATTTTTAAAAACATACTCCATAAGAATAGAGCTGAATGTAGCCTTGTGCTGATTCATCAGCAATAGTTTATTTTGTATTTTTATTGGTTATTCAACTATTTTAGGAAATAAAAAGCAGGTTGACTGCTCACATTATTTATCTTTTCTGATTAAATAGAAGATGAAAAAAACGGTAGTAAACGAAGAAGTTGGTTTGATTTCAAAAAAATATTATTGGAAGGGAAGTTTAATAAGTTGTATTATAAAACTCACCAAGATTTTCGCCGCCCCAGACATCCATCTGCATGTCGTACTTTCCCAGTTTTTCAAAGTAAGCTTTGTTTACGACGAAGAGGCCCCCGGCAATCATCGGTGTTCTTATAGCCTGGGTCGGATCTTTCTGGCGTTTCTGGCGCTCAGCTTGGCTCAAATACTCCCACTTGAAGACCAGGCTCCAATCAAAACCTCCTCTTAGATCGGCCGAGGCACCTACGTCACAGTCATCGTCCAAAACCAAAAGATGCAAATAACCATTGTCAGCATACGCTCTTATCTATCTCTTTCTCACCTCTTATTATTAATTGGCACTCATTCTTTACGTACGAGAAACTTTAACTCTTCACTAAACTTACTGGAATGTGTGTATGATATATTTGAAGTTCGCTTAGCGATGCAGTAGCCTATTGGAATTTCATATGATATTATGGTCAGACCTCCTACTACTAACTATTTAGTGACATTCAAAAAAAAAAAAAAAAAATATTAACAATTGATAAAGGAGGCGAGCTTCGCTTTAAAATCTCGCTGACAACAAGTCTAAGAAGTCAACCATAAAAAATATTGGACTTAAGGGCATCCCACACACAGATCAATAATTTTTTTAATGTAAAACGATTTAAGAAAATTGGAGCACCTTATTACTCAGTTACACTCTTAAGGAGGTTCGCGAGTCTCTCCTAAAAGAATCAGTTACACGTGACCGTCGACAGAATAACTCTTGATCTGATTGGTTAAGATAGCTGAGAGCGTGAAAATTTACAAACAAGAATTTTAAAAAATTGAATAAAAAGTAATTTAAAAATAAAAAAATGAAAACTAACTGTTGTAAAATAGCTAATGATTTTATTTTTCTTGAAAAATAATGTAAATGAATATGTTTGGTTAATAGTTGGGGGTTGGCGCGCGAAGCGTGCAGGGGGCGGAGCCCCCTAGTAATAATAAAATACAGAGATCACAATAATATTGATTTTTCTTGATAGTCTGGAATACGTAGAACTTATATGCATTTTTTCAATATTTGTAATAGGTCATTTTGAAAAGAATGATACAAAAAAAAATCATGTGATAACATAGGCTCTTATGGAACGGCCGGTGTCGAGTTGGCTCCCAAAAAACAGATAACGCAGTCTCTATGGTCGAGTTAGCTCCCAAGTCATTAGGACCTATAGTCGAGTTAGCTCCTGAATCACAATGCAGTATGGTCGAATTGGCTCCCGCACATATCAAAACTTCCAACTCTAAAAGAGACAATAAATCTTAAAATCAAAATTATATGTTCTACTAAGTGTGTATTCGTAGTACTGTGAAGAACTCCCTGCACGGAGAAATTTCGTACTGTAAGAGCTCGTTAATTTACTAGACTCGTACAGTTTAACATTATGAGACTAGTACAGCCCACTGTTTGTGATCAAAGAGTTTGATGTACAGTCAAACTCTTAGAGCCCAAGCCTTTGAACTCTCTTAGTGCGTACTTTGGACTCTCTTAGTGCGTACGAGACTCGAAGCTTAACGATAAATATAGATATACACGAAACGAGAGAGTCAAAGTGAAGGAAGTCAAAGTTCAATGTATATATAAATATATATATGCTAGTGGGGCTCCGTCCTCCTGCACGCTCCACGCGCCAACCCCCAGATTTTTCATGATAACTCTGGGATTATACAAGATAACCATTGATAGCATCCTTCCATGTATAAAATAATTTAATTGAAGTTGTTCTTCTATATCGACGTTATGCAGTGAAGTAAATTAATGATATCTAATTTTTCTTCCTTCAAAAATATGTAACGTAAGTGAATTTTCGATTTCTAAAAAAAAACCTTTTTCCACCGGATTTAAACTCGTGATCTCGTGCATACGAGCCATGTATCGTGTCGACTTATCTACGAGCTACCTCTGTTAGTAAGCTATACATCACTACCTTCTATATTTCAGTTTGTAACTCACTTTTAAATTAAATTTTGTATTACTGTTTATTTATTAATATTTTTGAAGTTATACTTCTATAGGCGCGTTATGCAGGGGGTAAGTCAACGATCTCAACACTCCCTCTCTCTCTAAAATGTGTAACGGAAGTGAATTTAGAAATATGTAATGGAAGTAAATTCAATGCCTACCGGAAGTGAATTTGAATTTCGTATTTTCTGTGTCTTCAAAATGTGTAACGAAAGTAAATTTTAATTCTTTAATTCCTTAAAAAAAAAAAGCACACACTTTTTACAAGGCTCGAACTCACGACCTTCTCTACGTGGGCCGATCACCGTATCCATCTACCCACGAGCAACTCCTTTCAGACAACTACTTTTACTGCCTCTTATAATGTGGTTCATGACGTATTTTTAATCTTCAAATTTGTATTCACTATTTATTAATAAAATTATTTTTATAATTATTAATGAATTATTAATTTTATTTACTTAATCAAACAATTTTTTTCGAAACATTAAAAGCAAAGTTTTACATTATTTTACCGTACGTACAGGCATGGGAAAAGAGAGAGAGAGCCATGCCTTTTTTTTATTATTAGTTAATTCATACCAGATTCTATGGATAAATTATTTCCTTTTCATTGCTTCTTATTATTTCAAAAATGAATTTTAATGTTAAGCAACATAAGTGGATCGGTGTGAACGCTCCAGTCTACTTTAATATGACAAATTTTAAGTCTGTAATAAATTTTCCAAATTTTAATTTATAAATTTTTATAATACATCAAGTAGAAACATTTTGTTCCCAATAACAAAATATTAAAATTTATGTAATCAAAATATTCTAACCAGTAGGAAGTCAGTCTCTTCAGCTGAAAAAAGTATCGTAAAATCACTTGAGTTTATAAAAGCTGTTTAAATAGAATGGTTACAATTGTATAAAATGAGTAAATAATGTCAAAAAAGTAATGAGCATAAATGCATTAATTTGACGGAATTATTGTACAGATATAAGTATTAAGATAATCTTATATTATTGTAATATAAATGTGACGAAATTTATTCAAAAATCCGAGTATTTTTAGTACGTTCGTTATAGCTTTTATAGTTGTTCTATGAGTAATTAAAGGAAATATTGTAACTAAATCGTAAATGTCACCATATAACACTTAAGGTTAAACTTTGACCTCTAATAACCACAAAACGAGTGGACTTAGCGAAAAGTCATCAGAGACGTTTTCAAAGTACGTCGAATTTGCCACAAGAATATTAATGTGTTATTATATTTCTTTAATAGGCCAAGGTTTTAAAAAATTCTAAAGAAACAAAAATAAAGAACTTTTCCCATGTTATTTTCCATTTGAAACTTTGGCCGTCGTGAGAAACGGGTTAATATTAATATTTAGAGCTAAAATTTAGCTGGAATTTTTATTTATTTATTTAGAAATGATTCAGGACTATCATGAAAGAAAATTTAAAAATTCTCTAAATAAGGACAACCCGAATATACACATACATATGTATCAATATTAAACATAAATAACAAAAAGAGTCATTATGATTTGTTAATTAGTAACAATTATTTGATAAATCGGTAAAATTATTTAATGTATCGTCTATATTTGTTCGAAAAATCTTAATTTTTAGTAATGAAGAGGGATGGAAACAGTTCTGTTTCAATTTGAATTGGAAGCATTGGAAGTTTTAGAAAATGACATGGACCAATTAATATGCTTCTTAAAACAAAATTCTCGTGGCATATAGAAAAAACAACAGGGAGGTTGCAATGGGCAGTCAAAGCAGTTTTTGGCTCAAGCCAAAGAGCTCAAGTAGAAAGTTGGAATCAAATATTACTTTTCATGGACTAAATTATAAAAGTATATTGCACATATGTAGCGAAGACTTGCCAATGAAGAAAAAAAAAAATAGAAGGCTGATTCAAAATATGTAGTAGAGAGTAAATACAAAGACAAAAGGATATATGTATATATATATAAATAAATGAAAAAGGAAAGAAAAAAAGAAAAAATATATTAAGATTTACAAATATCATGTTAGGTTTAAATGCCAACACACCAGGATATTTATAAGAGATAGCGAAGGGAATAGTTAGGCTAGAAATGAGCACGAGAAAAAGGGAAGAAATTTACTTTTTGCACATAATAAAAATGAAAAAAAATAGATGGCCTTATTTATGCCTGATAGAGAGATTAACGGCCTTAAACAATAAAAATCAACCAAAACAGACAACGAAAATTGAGTTGTATATGAAAAAGGAGAGGATGGGAAAACGTAGGATTCATGAAAAGAGCAGCAAAGGCAAATAAACTTGAGGAAATCAAAGATAATTTCACAAAAGAAAGGAAGACTTTTGTCAATCATAAAATACAGATTTTTTTTTTTTTTTTTTTATTATTTTTTTTTTTTTGAAGGGGCGAGGAGGGGAAATCTTCTAAAGACTTCTCCGGTCCTTCGGACCGGAGAGAGTGTCGGATTCACCCGTGTGCCCACCGACTAAAACTAACCTCCTCGCATGGGGACCAGTGCAAGCACTATGCCCCCCATAAATAAAATACAGAGAAACTACATATATGGTAATTGACTAGTCTATCATCCATAAAATGTAAAAAAAAAGAAAAAAAGGAGAGAGAAAGATAAAGTGAAAAAAAAATATACAAGTGAATATAAAAGTTTTTAAGTGATAGACTGTAGCCTCTGCAATGAAAGAAAAAAAAATATAAATCACATATTGCTATGTTCAGAAGAAAAAAAAAAAAAAAAAATATTAGTCAGAAATATAGGATTAGAAGATAATGGAATGATATGCAGGAGAAAAGTCCATGTAAAAGAAACTCTAAAATGTTGTAGTATGTTTAATTAATTATGAATTATAATCTATTGAAAATAAACTCAGTAATGATTTAAAGGGACATAGATTTTTATATAATAATAAAATAAGAAATAAAATGTGAAAGTGTATAAAAATCTATATAAAAAATGGAAAAATGATCAAATAAAAAATTTACATTCACAAATATTAAGTGAGAAATTAAAAATGATGTTCTTCTATAAACGTAAATCGATAATTCATTCTAAAATGTTTAAGAATAACCAAAAAAAAGGATCATAACAGTTTCTGTAATAATAATGATTGCGTAAATATTATATACATATACATATATAACAATAATTACCTTAAATAACAAAAAGAGTCCTTATCAGTTGTCAACTAGTGACAACAATTTGATAAATTAGTGAATTTATTAAATGTATTGACTACATTTGTTCGAATTTTTAGCGAATTTTCATGAGATCACTTTGATATGTTCATACGAATGCAGTATTAAATAAAAAATTCTTGTATTTGTTATTCAGACATAAGAGTAACAATATTCAAATATGGGGGCTGGCACGCAGAGAGTGCAGGGGGCTAAGCCCCACTTGTATATACTCGTATATATATGGGACGATACACGTCAACCGGACCACCCCGTCTGTCCATAACTGGTGTGGTCTAAAAAAAAAAAAAAAGTAGGGAACGATAGCTTATTTCCTATAGTTTTAGATGCTGGGTATCCTTTTTAATGACACTTAATGGCGCGTCAATATGGCCGCTATAACTGGATGATCGTCAGAATGTTAATCGAAAAAATACAAAGAAAGATCATGTAGATTCATCCAAATATTAATGTTTTGAGTTCTCAAGGCTTAAAAAGTTTTATCTGACACAAGTCATTATTTATGAGGTCTCAGTTTGATCCTTACCTAAAAAATTTAGATGTCTTGTCTACTTTAATGGTGTGGCAATGCGGTCAAAATAAAATAAAAGCTGTCGGTAATTAAAAATTATTACAATCGATCTAAAAATGCGTATCTAGAGGTTTTTTAGGTCGCTAAGCATGAGTCCATCATCAAAAATTAGATTTTTAAAATAGTGGTTTCAATATGGCGGCGGTCACCTACCGAAGAAACTGAAAAATCAAGCAAACGAGCTAAAATTTTTTACTCGGGGGTTTTCAAGGTCGCTCATTACTAATTTATAATCAGAATTTGGAATTTTAAAATGGCTGATCCTAAAAGATGACCATATCCTTGATGAAACGATAAAACGAAGACTAGAAAATGTATCACAACGTTTTAGTCACAAGCACAAAACAAAGAACGATTGTTTAAGATAGAGCCATGTATAAGCTCACCAAATAGATATATTTTAGTGGGGTATCTCTCACAAATTAGGACTCGTTCTTCCTTATATCTATTCGGTGAGCTTATACATGGCTCTATCCAGTAACGTTGTGATGAATTTTCTACTCTTCGTTTTATCGTTTCATCAAGGATATGGTCATTTTTAGGATCAGCCATTTTAAAAATCTTAATTCCGATCATCAATTAATAATCAGCGACCTCAAAAACCCCGAATAAAGAATTTGAGCTCTTTTGCTTGATTTTTTAGCTTCATTGGTAGGTGACGGCCACCATATTGAATCCGCTTTTTTAAAAATCTAAATTTTGATGATGGATTCGTAATCAGCAACCTCGAAAACCCCCGAGTGAAAAATTTGCGCTTGTTTGCTTGATTTTTTAGCTTCTTTGGTAGGTGACGGCTGCCATATTGAATCCGCCATTTCGAAAATATAAATTTTGAGGATGAATTCGCGATCAGCGACCTCGAAAACCCCCGAGTAAAAAATTTGAGCTTGTTTGCTTGATTTTTTAGCTTTTTTGGTAGGTGAAGGCTGCCATATTTAATCCGCCATTTTGAAAATCTAAATGTAGATAATGGACTCTTAATTAGCGACCTCGAAAATCCCCAAGTAAAAAATTGTAGCTCGTTTGCTTGATTTTTTAGCTTCTTTGGTAGGTGACGGCTGCCATATTAAATCCGCCATTTCGAAAATCTAAATTTTGATGATGAATTCGCGATCAGCGACCTCAAAAAACTCTGAATACAGTGCCGTCTTTATCAATAGGCCCGCTAGGCCCGGGCCTAGGGCCCCCTCCTTATCAAGGGCCCCCACACAGAAAATTATTTTGTTATTATAGTTACAAAAATTATTTGGTGTATAAAACGTTATTAGTTATAAAAATCTAAATAAACTTTTTGAACATTTTTTCTTATTAAATTTCAATTATTTATTAGAAAAAGTATAATTTACAGATTCTTTCCATGTTCTTAATTTAGAGTATTTTCCTGGCTGTTTTTCAGTGAAGTTCGATGTTACATCCACAAAATCAATTTTATGAACACTATCTTATTCGATATACAATAAAGCTAAGTAATTTAAGTTATGGTTTAACATAGTACTCCTATGCTTATTTTTCAATAATTTCAAAACAGACAAAGATCTCTCACCACAACTGTTAGCTACCATTTTACATTGGTACATACGTAGGGAACCTCTAAGATTTGAGAATGTTAAAATAATACCATCTTCTATAACCAATTTATGTAATTGCAAAAACGACCACTTACAACTGTTACTAACTGCCATTAATTAATTTTTGAACTGATTGTGTACATACACAAAATCATCAAATGATAAATCTGTATCATATTGTACTCAGTTTTTTACAACTTTCATGAATCGAATCATCGCTTATTCAACACAATTTTGT
>JAPYYV010015850.1:0-15042 GCA_030522625.1 Copidosoma aretas
CGATTGCCGCGGTAATTGCGCTCTCTCCCCCCGCTGCTTCTATATTTCCCAGTGCTGAAAGCCGTTCCGATGAATGGAACCGCATTCCGCGTTTGGTGAAACGTAATTACCCTGCGCGCGTAATCTTGTTTTTTGCGACTCCCGCGCGGGATAATAACCATGAGAATTTCTATTTGTACTACAATATTCGCGGGAACAGCACGCAGGCGCGATAAGTATAAACATATACTTGCACGGGATGGGGAGAATTCATTAAAATTTCCGCGGCTCTCGCAGCAGAATTTTTGTGCCTTCGAAAATCCGACGCCTCGATCTCGAAGCCTCCCCCCGGGCGAGAATATTCATACGCCGCGGATCCGGGAAAGAAGATTTCGCCCATCGCCGGGCGTTTCCAAGGTTGTAGTCTCGAAAAATCAGATGGAGCAAAAGACCCCCGGGGGCCGCTCGGGGGAGCGCACCGCGGCTTTCGGTACTATCTTCCGGAATGATCCGCCTCTACACGAGCGCGTTGTACACGTTGTGTGTGTGTGTGTGTGTTGACCATTACCGTTTTTTGCGCGCGCGCTTGTCTCCGCGACGCTCCCCCTCGGTGCGCTCTGTCCGTTTCTCGCTGCAGGGATTCGCCCCATCCTCCTCCGCCGGCGCGCTCCCCCGCTTTCCGTACAGCCGAGGCGAGCGATCGAACGACGCGCGAGTCCGATCTACCCTTCCGTCCCCTCGGAGGGGATGCATATAGGCTGCGGTTTTCGGAATATGGAAGAAGCGGCCTCCTCCCTCCGATCCATCGACCACTCGCCGCGCGGACGTCAAGCCCGGGCCCTCCGTCCTTGATGATTGAAGTTTACGCGGACGTCGCGGACCGAGCAGGTATAAGTACATACTTATACGGATCAGCACGCGCGATGAGCGCATCCGTTGTACATACGTGTATACACACGGTTCGATATTTGAGCAGACGCCGAGTCACTTTTCTCATCGGAACAACATCATCATCATCATCATCATGATCATCATGTGCTGGTAGCGCGATGTAGTATACACACACGAGGCTCGACTAATCGAAAGAGCGGGCGAGGGAGGAGTATACATGGCCTCCGGTGTACTTCGTATACAATATATAGCCGCCGGTGAATGAAGAATTAATATGACTTCGCTTATTGAGACTCCTGATGGCAGAGCGGGAGTAGGGGGGACGATATAGGGTACTGCATATACTGGTGCTGCTGCACTCCCTCGACGGCTCTATTAACTTTTCGATCGACGACGTTAATTTTAACGCCGAGTCGTTACAGGGGCTGCGAGTCGCGCCTCGAGGTGCGATATATGTGCGTACGCTTGTGGTTTGCTATATACGATATACTTGCTGCGCGGCGAAAAAGTTCCCCCCCCCCCCTCCCCCCTGCAAATAGCCAATGAGGAGAAGGTATTACCTATATTGCGATTATTTTTAGGTACGTAGCGAGCGAAATTAATTTCGAGTCCCTATAAGTTGGTATGTATCGTGACTCTTATAAATACAAGGCACCCGTATGATGTATCAACGAACTTGGATCGTATCGTTGGCTCGGATTAATTTTACCGGGAGACGGGCGCCTGTAATTACGCTCGATCATCAACGAGACAGAAAATGGTGCATCCGCATCTTCGAGCTGATCGATGGGTGAAAATTGGTTTGTCTTGGCGCTGAATACAGGTTTCGCGATACTCTTAAATATAAATAAAACGATTTACTCATGGGCGTTCATCCTGAGAGATCATCGACACGGGGAGCACGTACGAGTATCGCCATCAACCTGTATATAATAATGGAAATAAGGGTCCGTCCGAAATAACGACGCTCCATAAATAGTTTGCGTTAAAACCGTCAATGTCTTTTTAAACGTCGCCAAGGCGGCCAAGGCTTACAAAAGGGCAACAAAAGTATCGGCTATTATTTCGATGGAAATGAGGTTTTGATGGTAGGCATCATCTTCCTTCAATGTATGATGAAAATATTACCATTTTTGGACATCCGTATCGTAGTCATGTTATATATTCTCAACCCCAACTCTGGTCTCCAACAATATCACGTCATAGACGATTGTTCACGTAAACGGGGAAATTCGAAGAAAACCAACGGAACCAAGTATCAACCAATAAATGTGCAAGCTACAGTAAAAGAAAGTAGTGGCCGTTAACGACTTTCCTTATGTGATCAATAATATGTGTTACACTGCACCGTATATATATATATATATATATATTATATTTGCACATTGCGTGGTGCTGCAATACAATATACTTAATGCATCGTTGCATGATTGTTGGTTAAGTCATTGGGCTCGATTTAGATGCACTTCCGTGCACACACATTTGCAGCATAAGCCGGCGCTATGCATTATAGTTGCACGCGAATACTGTACCATCGCGTAATACTTATTACGGCAGTACTACTATGCACGTAAGCAGACCCGGCACACCGCACGTGTGTTTCCTTACTACCTCTTATCAACTTATCAGCTAAAACTTGTTGGCCAACAGCGAACGAAGGAGGAGTATGTAGGCTGTATTATATAGGTGGGTTGTATTGAAAATTGAACTGTGTATGTAGGTACATCGGCTCGGCCTGCACAAGAAAGACAAGGGCTTAATTAGCGGTCAATTACACGGCTACCTTAGCTCCATTCACTACCATAATATATCATTGGGTGCTCTGCAGTAGGCTAATTGGATCATCGATAATGGGCATACAAAATACCCGCAACAGGTGTACAAATATTGTCGGAAAGGCATTGGATGCAATGCCCTTTTTTCGGCGCAGTGCTGCAAGCAAAAAGCCAAACTTGGGAGGCAGCACGGAGTAGAGAGAGTGTGCTTGCATATACCTGTATAATCAAAGCACTTACATCGGCAAAAGGCCCGCGGCTCTCGAGAGTGCGTGCCAGTTTCTCAAACTGTACCATTACAAGCTGCTGGCTCTCGGTCAGCTGATCGTTTTCTCAGGCAATCGGTTAGGTGTGTGTGTGTGTGCTGTTGTAGAAGAGATAAAAGAATAACGAAGGAGAGTATAAGTATACGGACGGCAACGACGAGACGTACGTAAATCGAGACGACGACGACGATAGAGGTGATGCTCTCCTCTTTCAGTTCTGCGGTTTCACTCCTCTCCCAACTATTTTCTCTTATACACGAATACCGGCTCTTTATATACTTACCCTACAGTCAAAGCTGCGCGACGAGCGAACGAGCGAGCGACCCCCATGACCATTTTAGATTTAGGTGTCACTGCAGCCAGCAGCAGCAGCAGCAGCAGCAGTTGCCTATTTATACCGTTACGTATTAGCCAGCCAGCCGCAGCCAAGAGCAGAGTATACAGGTAAGCCGCGCGCATCGCACGTGCAGTGTATGGTATAAATAAGTACGTGGATGGTTGTGTACATCGATCCCCCGCATCCTATAATACATCCTGCAGCATCGGCAACCTTAACGAGGACGCTGCTATACATATATATATATATCTCTCTTCTCGCGTGCTTTCGATAAATCTCTCGCCGATCGGCGCAGATCTGGATTCCGCGGGCGGGAGAGAGATCGAGGAGTCCCCCCTCTTCTCTCGCTGCAGCACTGGCCCAGATGCAGATCGCACCGGTAGATTCGGAGCGCCAGGATCCCAGGGAGCAGAGATCCTCATCCGGGGGTGTCGAGTGGTGTGTGTATACATATATAATATCCGTGCCATGCTAATGTCCCGGGGTTTGGCTCGGGTGAAAAAACTTGGATTCGATGCGCGTATCTCTGCACTGTATGTATACTAAGTATAGGTGGAGTGGCAATCCGAGAAGAAACGCGCGGTGAGTAAACAGAGTGAGAGTAATCAGACACAAAATTGGGCTCCGCATCGGAGCTTTTATAACAGATAAGAGAGCACGTCACGGGAACACGGTATTTATTCCATTTCGTTTGGATAATAGTGTTGTTATTATTATTATCATCATCATCATCATCATCATCATAGGATACGGTGGTAATGGGCCTGCCTCCTATTTTCGTGCGCCACGCGAAGACGCGGCCTTTCTGGCGCGCGCGAACGGGGCCCATCGGGCAAGCAATTCGACGCACGAAAGTCGAGATGCGCGCCTCGCAGTGATTCGTGTGATTTTTTTTGTATTTATCTATCTATGAATACACAGCCTTCCCGCGCAATGCGCTGACAAAGAACGTTGAAAATGTTCTTCGCAACGTCACACCTGCAGCTCTGTGGATCACTGACTGTATAAGATCAGAGTCCCACCTCTCTGCGTACAGAGAATCGCTAAAAGGCTCAAGTTGCATGACACTCGACTTTATGATATTACACGCGTGCAGCGGCGCGTTGTCGGTATATAATCTGGCTCGCGATGACGAGGTACGTATATAAGGATACCCGCATGTAACCGTGAAAGCGCCTCGCGCGGAGCTGTATCCGACGATTTGGCCCAATACCCGTTAGTAGATCATCACGGGTATCGGCCAGACGCAGCGGTGAGAGATCCGCGGCACTTCTACACAACAGTCCGCGGAGTTACGCCTCTAACTTCGATACACACGCGCGTCGCCCTGCGCAGTAACTGAACTTTGTCCGCAGTAAGTATACAACGCTTCACCCAGAAATAGGAGAAAACCCCGTGGCTCTCGCGGGCCACGAGCCCGGAAAATTACAGCGCGACGACGACGCGTATAGTTGCACAGGCACAAGGTGTAAGCGCGGCTGACGGGGTGATGCGAGATCGCGTAGCTAAGTATAGATCGAATGTTAATCCATCCCACGCGGGGGCTCGGTTCGGCCCGTGCGATGACCCCTTTTCCCCGATGCGAGAACTCGTACCGTATAATACTCGCGTACGTGTATATGTTATACCGCACACCTGCAAATACCGTGCGATGCAATACGTTTCTGATACGTTTCTGGGCGCTCTTTTGCCCGGCTTAGAATGCTAGCGTGCGTCGGGCATAAATTCGTGGGTTTGTGAAAGGCAAGTTGGCGATTGGTGCTGGGTATACATGTGTTCGCCGCCTGTACTGCAGAGGAGGAAGAAAGGAAGACGGATGCAGCGTATAGTAGTTGTACCCCGCAACACCACTCGATGCGGACGGCGACGTGATATAGTTTATCCCATTATAAGTACGCGCCAACTGTTTTTACGTCCGTACACTTACTTGCATACGCGTGCATTGATAATGGTCGTATGTAATGGCTGACCTCCTTCGACGCCCCTGATACTGCTCTCCCTCAACTGGCGCCTCGCGCCTACCTCCTCCCGATCTATTATACCATATAGCTCTTCGTATCCATAACACCCCTGTATATACATACACGTCGCACGTGTGGATGTTGGCTGCCCACACGGGCGCGCTCCGGTGCAAATGCTGCAGCCTCTCACTTCTGCATCGGTGCTTGGGCCTGTACTTATGCATGCATGTACAGGTCTACGTACTATATACACACTACACAGCAGAGACTGTTGCAGACCAGTGCAAACACGGCGCAAGGATGCGTCGTCGCCACGTCCGTCGTGTCAAGGTAACTGTATACCCGTGCTATCCGCCGTTCCACATCTGTTGGTAGGTACACACACACACAGCATGGCTCCAGCCGCGCCAACAGATCTATCTCTCCCCCTTTCTTTCCGTTTCTCGCGTTCGTTAGCTATTATACGTGGCTCCTCTCTCGCCCCCATCACCCTGTATTGCTCTGCACGACTTTTCAACGAGACGTGTCCCTTTTTTATTCCTACCACGTGTAACCCATCTACCTATACTCCTCGTAACTATGCACGTCCATTTATACTTATAGTCCCCCGTGCATGCGCCGCAGTTTATAAATCGCGAGCCTTCGATGCTGTTCTATATATTAGATGCCCGGGACCTTTTTGTCGTCGTCGTGCCGAGCAATTGCAACGATCGAGTAATTTTCCCTGGGAATCGACGGGGACGTGGAAGCTGAGTATTACGTATAGATTAAGGACGAGGAGGTGTATCCCCGCTAGACCTCTAATTCTAGCGAAACACCATCCCCTCGTTTGACCGACCCCCTGTCCGCATCCTCGGCAAAAAGAAGGAGGGAGGGAGGCAATTTCAGTCAACAGCGAAATCCCCCTCCGACTTTTTCCCGACTTTTTCCCCCCGATTTACCCCCCCCCCCCCCCAACCCGACACGCCCGCCCCGTATCGATCCTCCGGATGGACCTCTTACACTTTTTGCCCGCGGTCGAGAGCCCATGCTCCCCCCGAAGTCGGTGCTCCACCGAGGGGCCACGCTCCGATAGATTATTATTTCAATAGAGAAGTAGAGGTCGTATCGTCGAGTTATACACGTCGTATACCCCTCGTTGCCGCACCCGCGGCTGCAATGTCATCGGGGGGAGGGGGGGGGGGACTCGATCAGCTTCCCGATCGCGCCATCAACGTTTCCATCGGCCCTCGTTTTTTCCTCCCCCGGGAATCGGGAAAAAATCGACGAACACACGCGCACGCGGCGATCCCCCGTCCCTCGTTCCAGCAGCCTCGAGAGTTTGTCGGGGGAATTTCAATGTACAACCTGTTCTCGGGAGCAGCGGGCTCGTTTGGCGGGAAGATCTAGTAGTAGGCGGAAGTCGGGGCACCTGCACCGGGGGGATCATCGTCATTTTGCATATCGCGCGGGCTGGATGGTGTTTTTTGCAGCGCGGAGAAGGAGAGCCCGCTCGCGAGATGCGTCTCGAGCGCGGAGCGTGCGGGGAGGGAGGGAGAGCTCTGAGGTGCCTCCGCCGCGGGGCTTTTCTTACGCGCGCGTCGGGGTGCGTTCGCGCGTCTGCTGCGTGTATATGCTGTATTGCACGCTTGGGATATTACAAGTACCAGGCGACCGAATCATTGCCTCTGGGGCCTGCGGAATTAGTATTCAGCGATAAATAGCGAAACCCTCCGCCGCCCTTTGGCCGACACTACCCGTGAGATCATTAGAATCGTGCTCAGTAATGTTTACGCTATTTTGCTGTTGGGTGATTTTTTTACATATATTCCTATCGGATATACCCACTTGTATTCGTCAAATGAATAACGGTGTGTCTTGCGTCGCGACTTAAAAAATTTTCTAATTTTCAAAAACTGAGGTAAAGTTTTCAATTTCAAAAATACTTGATTTTAGGCAGAGTCTGATATATTACGAGCGCAAGACGGATACTTTTAGATGCACCTCCATCGATCCAACAACATTTTAAAGTTTAACGCTCATTTCGATGGATGTACGAGTATTTTTTTTTTTTTTTTTCGTTATCCCCGAACTACCGTTGCCGTACTGCCGGAGAAAAAAGTCTACAAAACAAAGAAGATAAGATACTCACTTTTTAACGCGTCTGTTTACTGCTTGCGTCCTTGGTTGAATATATGACACGGGATGCCTACCCAAGTAAAAGCATAAGATCTTTGACTTTTTTTTTTATATATTCGTAATAAACTATGAAATTTACGTGTTCTAAGACACGACACTGTACAAAAATGTTAGCTGTATCTATATTTTAATGACTACGAATACCTTAACAATGCCATATCAAGATTCAGGCAAATGTTTTTAAAGTATCCTTATCTTACTTCATGCAGTGTTAAGTTAAGCATTTCAAAAAAATTTCATGCAATGCAATGCTTCCTTTTCAAGAAAGTATAATCAATCACGTGAAACTACTATAATTATACAAAAATATTTAAATATTTTTAAGTAAAATCAATAGCACATAATCCTGGATCTAAATAATTTAAAACGTCACCAATCGACTATTAGCAAAGACAAGCTTGTTTGATATGACAATAAAAACAATGGATAGTATTTAAATGGAAAGGAAAGAGAGTGAATAATATGTCACATTCCTGTGAGGTGAGGAGTGGCAATCGATTCGGTAAAATAAAATTATACGAAATTTTTGGCATCACTTTACTCAAATATAAAAAAACTACACCTTTAAGGTAAAAAAATATTGAATTTTACTTCAACATTGACATCACCACAAATACGCACCACATGTTTTGCCTGGGAATCTATTAGCATTGAAAAATCTACTTTCGCTTCCAAACATTAGTTCGGTCTCGATGAGGATGCTGTCGAGCTTCTACCAGATGAGGTCCGTCTTGTATCACTATACTGATTGTCTCTCTGAGTGGTCGCTTTGCTAACTGTGCTCCTGCATGGTGGGGTTTGGACCCTGTATACACACAAGTATTCTCCATTCTGTTTAACTGAAATTTTGTATGGATTCTCGCCCGTCATTGAAAATTGTTTGTTTAATTTTATTTCGACTTTTTCAATACAAGAGATTACGGTATTTCGAGTTGAAACTTTTTACTGCATGTGCCGTACGTTCTATTCCACAGCAAACTTAATGACATACTGATTCGACAAGCCAGCCACGTTACTACACTGAATGATGCTCGGCTCGAAAGCACGAAGTGGTGGTAGGAGGGGGGGGGGGGGGGGTTGTCGGGGAGAAAGAGATACTACTTAACGCTATATATTACATACGCGACGGTATTTTTTACGCTTTCCGACGACACACTAAAAGAAATCATATACTTGTGTCTTTGTGTATTTGTATGGACATAAAACTTTTCACCCTCCACCCGCCCCTCTGTATAAAACTAATCTCGATTATTACTGAATTATGTAAGTTTAAGTTTAATCATCTGCTAAAAACGAGTGCGAGGCTGAACTACCAAATACCTGTACACAAGTTGAGTCGAAACATACGAAAAAAAGTAAAAATTTGTACTTGGTGCTCTCTAAAGTTGAATCAGTCAAATTTAACTGATAATTAGTTATTATTGACTTAAACAGTAAAAAAAAAATTATTCTTTTTGGAGGAAAATATTATTTCTTAACTTTTGACAGTAAAATTTTTACTACTTAAGATTGTATTTTTTACCATGTATAGGTGTAGCTGTACCCATTTAATAGATTAATAAAAATAATAAATAAGTCAATGAAGATTTGTCAATTTCATAATTACATGAAAAAAATCTCTTGTTTCATAAATGGTTATTTGTATGAAAACAATTAATAAACTAATTGTTAATTTAACTTTCATTATGTATAATTAAATTTTGAATAAATTATGAAACTTATTTTATTAATTTATAATAAGTACTTGGTGGTGGACAGTTTATTTCGCAAGCTTTTTTCTTTATCTTCAGTGTTTGATAAATTGATTAAATACTTTATCTCAATTAATTAGTTGAATTGTGGTAAAGACCAGGCATGATTATTAAATCAAAACATTAGTACATCTAATAATTGGAGACTTACTTAAACTCACTTCCACGGTTACAATAACTGTAAAAGTATCACTTTCACGATTACAGTAACTGTAAAAGTATAATAAGAAAATATACATTGCGTTCTCTGGTGTATCGAGCTGCGGCAGTTTAGGATGTATGTGAAGCAACTGATATTTACGGACTTACATTGGAATGTTTACTAAATGAGAGAAATAGTAGATTACGGACGAGTTTGCAAAGGCTTGTATTTACGAACCGAGAGGTTTACGGCACGAGCCGAAGGCGAGCGTGCTATTTTGAGGTTAAAAGGCAAAAAAAACCTTTTTGTGACGAGCCAATAAGACAACATCTGTATGGCACTAACCTTACCGCGAGTCTGAGAATGTACATATTATTACCTACACTCGTACACTTTAATGCTTATCTATTAGATACAAATTTTATATCTCAGATCAGATGGTAAGCTTGAAGAAAAAAAATATCAATATGTGAGTAAACATATCATGCAATACTGTTTGTTAGATACAACTACCAGGGTATTACGTTGTTTTTTTCCCCTGATTAGAAAAAAATTGTCACGTTGTCACGTTTGCTATTTGACAAGGTCACACGCTACTCGTACATGTTATCAGTGTTTCTAGTTGGCAAAGAATAATGCTGATTTGAATTGTCTTTTTAATTTTCATAAACAGCTATACTACGAAATAAGCCAGGATATAGGCTGATAACTCGTAGTGCTTTTTTAATTGTGTCAAAAATGTGTTTGAGAATTGTATGAATCGCTTTCGTCATTTGCAATATATTGCAAATAAATAGTGCTCTAGTTACAATTCAAACGCTTCTAATAAACTAAAAAGCTTTTTAATGAAAAGATAAAAAAACTAAAATTCCTGAGTTTCACAAGATTTCTTCAACCGATTGTAGGATAAATAATTTTTATGATGATGATGATAGGCGGTTTATTATCTTATATCGTATACTTTTAATATTTATTAATCCAAGTCCTAGTTGGACCGGAAATTAATAGTATGGTGATGGGTCCTCTTAGATCCGAAAAAGTTTCTGGTAATGAGATCATGCGAACGATTAAAGTGAAGTACAAATCATTATACATATCAAAGTGCGAAAATCCTCTTTTTTTTTTAAAAACGATTCCTATCAAAATATAAGGCGGAAGAAAAAGGAGAGTACTGTTGAATGCGAACAATGCCATTAAACTAAGTGTAGGCCAACAATCGAATCTCAATATAATTTTTGTATTTATCTAGTCTGAGCATTAAGAAACGGAGAGTATGAATTAGTAGGAGAAAGTACTTAGTTTGTTCGTACAATGTCGCAACTTAAAATTCAAAGTAGATCAGAGATTTTCCTTTGGTTTGCCGAATAGTGTCAATGGAACAGAGCTCCGTAAGTACATGTGATTGGAAATTGGAACGGAATGCACCGATATTTGGTCTTAGTCGTACACAGAAAGCAACGAAATCCCATGGACTGTCACATCTCTCTCTACATGTATACCCACATACAGCATATATTATAACTCTGTAGATATTATATACTGCACTATAGAATCTACTGAGCCTCAAACGTATAAAGCCGCACGAAGAGTAACAATAAATTCCCCTGCCGGTAATCACGGTGTTATTACTGAAAAAACACCGCTGCCAATTCATTGGCACAAAGCTTCCTCCTATTTTTTCTTTGCTATCATTTTTTTTAGCTCCAACTATATCTATTTAAATATCATTTTTTTTTTATTCTCAGAGTAGATATTCGGATAAACTACATAACCCAGGCAAGATTTTCGAATAAAGCAAGTAACCCGAATTAACTTAAGCCCCTTTTAACTTTTTGAAATATTTATCGGATGATACAATTTAGACATTTAAGTAAGTTTTTTTTGTCCGTAAAAAAGTAAAAAAACCGTTTTTCAACCATAAAAATCGTTTTAAAAAACTTAATAAGGTATAACGCTCAAATTTTTTCCTTGATAGTTGAAAGAATAAATAAAAAAATTGATATAAATACTTTTATTAGCACAACTTTTCAATTTTTTACAGAAATAATACTGATTTGCTGGAAAAATTTTAGTTTTTCTTTAATAAAAACCAAACAAAATAACTTATGAAGATGATTTGAAATAGAAGAAAATCTACTCTGAAGCTCTATCAGAAATTCAAGTTTAATTTTTTTCACCCTTAAAAAAGTAAAAAACTCCTTATAAAACCTTAATAAGGTGTAAAAGTCGAAAATTTTTTCCGATCCGCCGTAATGATAGGAAAAAAATAATTTAAAGCCTAGAATCACTGAAATCTACCATTAAGTTCCTGAGATATGCCTGATTACATACAACACACACATACACGGACAGACTTTTTCTCAAAATGGTATTTTTTTCATTTTAGACACTCTACAAGACATTTCCAACGTATTTCCACAAAAATGTTTTTTTCCACCGCTATACAAAGCTTCCTCCACGAGAGAAGCAAGAAGGTCTCGCACGGGGTAACGGTATGAGCGCTCTTCGAAAGTGTGAAAAATTTTTCGAACCGCCGCAGCGGCAGCACCAGGAGGAATGCACTAAAACCCCGCGTACACCGCGCCTAAGAGATTCAATAAAATAGCCTCCTCGCGTGGTACGGGCATTCCTCAATGCAGCGTCCATAATGGCGCCGGGCAAAAAAAAAAGTACGATGCAGAATAGAACCGCGGGCGCGCAAGGCCGAGCTGCGCAATTAGGCCTCATCTCGCTGAATTTATACTCCGCGCGTATACAATATTATAGGTGGATATACAGGTGCACGGATGGTGGAGAACCGCACACTGGTGCGTATACATCCAACAGTAAGGACCGTAAAGCACTCATCTCGGGTGTTGGTATCCGCTCTCTCTCTCTCTCTCTACTCCACAGTCTCTGTACTCCGCATTCAAATACACACGTGCATGCGCATATACTTAAGCATATCATTCGTGGGGACCCCTGATATATATCCGCGCCGCGCGACGTGTGTCACCCCAATGCTGCATAGCTCGAGTCGAGTGCTCCGTGGGCGCCAGCATCAGCTCCACTTTACCTCCCCGAGCCACGCATCGTCGCATCATGGGCTAGTGCGCTGCTAAAGACTAGTTTTCCTCCTCTTCCTCCCTTTCGTCGCTCAGTCTGCGTGTGCGTTTATGCATCTCTGTGGCGTGTTGGTAAATGTGAGATCGAGCGCTGCTGCTGCTGCTGCTGCTGGACATGTTTACGGCCGAGGCCGAGTCGAGCGGACAGGCCGAGACGGGGTGCGTCGTCGTGCAGGATTTTCCTCTCGCGCAGCCTCTCTTTTGATATTATTATTATTATTATTATTATTATCATCACTGCTCAGCAGTTGTCTTCGCTGCAGCGGTGACGGGAAGCGAAAGAACCAAGCGAAGAAGATAGATAGATAATGTAGGGACGGGCAGGCATCGCGCGAACAAGTTGCTTGCAAAACCGAGGGGCCATTTGGTCTAGAAAACCGGTTATCGTATTCATGCCTGTACAGGCCTCGTCCCCTTCAACGTATGCATTCAGCACGTGCGTATAGAATCGCAAACCTAATATAAACCGTACGTACGCAAGTTATATACACCTGGATCTGGAATCTCGAGTTCCGTTCGTCTCGACCGCGTACCTATATACTCCTCGATTTTTGATTGCCTCGCGTCACTGCAGCCGCTACCCTCCAGAGCACCACCACTGCCCACTCGCGGCTCCTCTTTCCTCCCTGAAG
Source organism: Copidosoma aretas (assembly GCA_030522625.1). Lineage (NCBI taxonomy): Eukaryota > Metazoa > Arthropoda > Insecta > Hymenoptera > Encyrtidae > Copidosoma > Copidosoma aretas. Next base: position 13,017 of record JAPYYV010015850.1, read on the forward strand.
CGGGCTCCTTCGCATAAATTTATGGATCGTCGTCGTCGTCATTTTGTGCGCTCTAGCAATTTCAAAAAACACCGCTCACGTTGTGCAGCCAGCCAAGCTCATAATAGGTACATATGTATACGTATAATAGTCGCCCTCTCCCAATGTATAATACGAGGCGCCGCGGATTCGGAACCGCTTTATATTCTATACGTAGCAATGTCGGATAGCTCCTCCGCTCGGGCTATCGTTATCGAGGGACGGCCGGAGCGGCCGGACGGACGGGCCGAATGTAATACGGTAGAGAGGAGGAGGAATCGGCCGATTGAATTATGCAATCGTTGTGCCGCGGAATGCCGGTCCGTTCGTCCCGTTCGGCGCGTTAAATTCAATCCGTGCGAGTGGTGCTGTCTGAATCCTAATGCGCGATAAATTTAATGCGTGTAATATCGGAGTGTACGTATATAAGTATATCATGTATCAACTATTTTGAGAGGATCAGAGGGGGGGGGGGGGGACTTCCGCGAGCTACGTTACGTCCATGACTCCCTGCTGCTTTGCACGCACTTTTTTCATTCCATCCCGAAAGCCGTATAACGCGCGAATCGTCGTGTGTATGTAGGTACGCGAGTATTGAAATATAGGCGTGGAGTATAATACTCCTCGAGCGCATCATCAGCCAAAAGAGCTGGAAAAACGGCGATATCGCGGTGCCGCGCTCGCGTAAATTGCCGGTTCGGCGGTGGATAATATACACGTACGGGCAGTGATAAACTTTCACCCCGCGGCCGCGGGAGATCCAACTAATTGTAAAACAAAACGGCCGGCTAATAATCGTTCCAAATAGGTACAAACTGCAGCCGGGCCGCTGCACACGCGGGGGAGGCTGTACGGGACCAAAGTGGGTTACCGCGGGCGAAACGGGCACTGTCTACTTGCGCGCGGAGGATCGGGCTCAAATTCAGCGGGCACGTACAGTTAGGAGTCGTTATTGGCGCGAGCGCTACCCGAGGAAGAAGAAGAAGGAAAAAAAGATGCTCGATCGGCCCCTAAAAACGCCAGGATTCGCGCTTGAGGATCGAAGGGATACACGCTGCACGGAGAGAGAAAGAGAGAGAGAGGACTCGTGGCAGCTGATATCTATACCGCATGGTAAGTATACAGCATAGGCATTGGCTACCTACGAGTGTCCGGCAGCTGCGCGTGCAGCATCAGCAGCGTCGGCACCGTACTCGTTACAAAGGCAGCGAGATATGGTACGGGGGGGGGGGGCGGGGGGGGGGGGTGGGTACACAGTGTAGGTGGGTACAAGAAGGTATACAGGGGGGACACGGGGGACGCTCTCGTGCGTGCAGCATGCATGCGGCTGCTCGCTCGAGTGCGCGCGTCCAGAGGGAAAAGTGATTTTCGTGATGCCTTGCAAATGACGTAACAGTAACCGTGGAATACCGCTAAGGATAGAGGACGGGGAAGTGGGAGTACATGTATACCTGTATCAGGTAACTTACGAGCATTGTAGTGCGGGGAGCTTATGCACAGAGGAAGGTCGCTTGCTCTTCCCCACCCCCTCCCCTAACGCAAATAATCAATGAGCCCCCCCGATTTCCCCGTCCTCTTGTATCTATATATATACGGAGGAATTAATTTTCTATTTGCCGAGTTCAGCAGCAGCAGCGGTACAGTATACAATGAGCCCGCGCTACCGTATGCTACTATAATCATACTGCACATACATATATATATGTATATATATATATATAGGTACTGGCTAATGAACTTGCTGGATTATTACATGCTAATTACCGCGCGCGCGCGCGCGCGCGACTACACACGTGTTATACACGCGCATGTACTCACGCATTGGTGGCTGTATACATCTACATCCCTGCTGCATCCATCTGTAATATATGCAAGTATGCGCTCCCCTGAGAATCTGCCTCCCCCTCGCAATGCACATACGATCCCTCGAGGCTTCTCATTCTTCTCTTTCGCATTTTTATTTTCCTATACTGATGCTCGAGCTCTTATTTTCTCACACTTGGTACTT
>JAPYYV010015851.1:0-13543 GCA_030522625.1 Copidosoma aretas
GCCGACAGCGTATTTAAGTCCTTCGAACATTGTATTTTTTTAAGCTTATATTCTATTGCTTTTTTTTTTTTTTCACTGATTATAAAAGAACTCGATATTTCGTTTGAAAGGAGAGTACATTTTTTCATACTTTTCATAGTGTTTCCTTTGAGCTGGACCCTGATCTTTGTATTCGTAAATGCATCCCCATGCGTGTCATCGGGCACACATGTTACAGCTGCTCATTTCAATGGGGATATAATAATAACACTCTGAATGCGTTAACGGCACATCAACTGCGACGCGACAGCAAAACTATAGGTAGCTTTTTCTACTCGCGTTCTTTGTTCAATTTTTACCAACGTGTTTTCTACACTCTATGAGTAAATGTTAAACGTTGCTGTGAATACATTTATATTGATCAAGAAAAACAACGTAGCTTTGTAAGAAAGTTAGATTTTTTCAGTAGTCAAAAGAGCTTTACACTTTTTTTTCATAGTATTACCATAATTGAGTACGTATAATCTAATAATATACCCAATGGTGTTTGTCTTATCAATCACTCCGATTCGTTTTCTTTTTATAACCAATTCGATTGGTTTCAACTTGGTTTTACTTTCGCGTACCAAGGGTATTTTTAGTTTTTACATGACACTTTAAAAAGGTAATTTATGCAAAATACATAGCTTTTGTTTATTGATAACACACTTTCACCAAAAATTGATTCTTGTTAAACTTTAGTCAAATCCTCGATTTGATTTTTCTTATCGAAGACAAGAAATACTATTTACAAAAAATACATCGTACAATTAAATATAACCCAGGAAATGTTTATACTATAATGATCACATATTTATCGTGTAATGTACATACATAAACACATACACTAAATTCTTCTGTTATTAACAATTGGCGATATTAAGCAGCAAAATCGTTCACCAAACATAATGAAAGCATCAAATTTAAATGCACAATAATATATCAAAGAAAACGTATATCAAATGACAAACAAGCGCAAATATCGGTTACTTCGATTACTTTCTGCCAATTCAAGCAGCTTTATGTGGGAGGAGAGAGTTTTTAAGCGATTTGATCCACAGAACTGCCAAGTTTTACTACTTTTTTTACGCGTACATCTACACTACTACTGAACAAAACTTTTTTTTGAACATCGTATTATTAACTTTTAAAAGAATGCAACTACTCTACCAAGTCCACTTGCGTCTAAAAAAATATTAGCATTATTAATCGATAAATTTCACTTTAATCGGTGATTTAAAAACTTAATTTATTAAATTATTTTTTTTTTAACTAAAAATAACATAATCCATATTTAATATTGTTCTAAAGCATTTGGTTAATTAAAAAAGAAAAATGATTGATTGTGCAATGGATTAGTAAAAGCTACAGAAATAAACCTTTAAAGTGCACTTATTATCATTTTCCCATTTTTTTTTTTTTTTTTTTTTTTTTTCATCAAATAAAACAATACAAATACATGATTAATCGTACAGTTAAAATTTTAATTGTACACACCAATACTGTACTATTTCAGTCAATAATATTCACGATATATATCTATATAAATAAAAAAATAGTTAAAATACACTGATACATACGAGTAATTCCACCAAACTCCTAACCTTTATATTACTCGACAATGCATACGGTTCAAATGGCTAAAATTAATTTAATTATCATGAGTTTTGTTGTATTCAGTATTAAAAAAAAAAAACAATTTAAAATTCTTTGATACAGGAAATATTTTTTATTTTTTTTTGCATCACTTTGAAAGTATTAGCAAAATTTTAAAGCATCAATACTAATGAAATTTGCGTACTAATATGAATGTGCTTAATAAATAAAATGAATTTCTGAAATAAATAGCGCAATATAATTTTTACTGCTAGGAATATATAAAAACATCTACAACTATTTTAATAAACATTTTATTTATTTTTTAATTTTTTTAATTTGAGACTTTAAAATTTAGTGAAATTACTTATATACTGTTAGTGTGTGATAGACAAAGAAAAAGACAGAGAAAGAAAGAGAAATTGAATCGTCCACAAAAAATATGGCACACAGCAGATACGGTTAATCTCAAAACACTGGCAAATCAACACATTATCATTAGAGCCGTGTACGAGGCAATAATCAAAAGTCGTGCTGAGTAAAAACATCGTGGCATTTTTTTTTCGTCCTGTACCTTGAACGTAAGGAGGGGAAGCGTGACAATTTCCATGGCAGCTACGTGGAAAAACTAGAGAAAGCCGCCTCAGGGCCGCGGCCAGTCTGTGTACCGTTCTTTCGTGCAACTCGGCCTGTTCGCTCTCGGCAAAATCGAACCGCTCGGTGCCGTTCGCTGCTTCACTATTTTCTTTTTTTTAAATTTTTTTTTGTCAAACAATGTTTTTGTGTTAAATACTTGAAGACACTCAGAGGGTACACAAATTATACAGACATTAATCCTCGTGATTTTTGGTCTGTATTATTATTATTATTATTATTTTTATTATTCTTATTATTATCATTATTAATAATATTTTTCTTCAAACCATACTAATTTCTCAAATTCAACAATAAATATATCGAAACTCTGCAGGTTTAGGTATAATTCAAAAGGATGATGTATCTACGATATGTAGCGTGGATTTCTCAAGTAGTAAGGTCAGCGCTGTGGTCAGACAGTACGCGATATTTAAATAAAAAGCAAAGCGCTTACTTGAACTCTCTGATGTTCCGTTTGGTCGGAAATTTCTTTTTAATTTGAGGTAAAATACTCATCAGTCTTCAAAATAATATCCGCGATACCTCATCGTTTAAAGTCGATAAAAAATGGGCGAAGTAACGACACTTGAGCCTATTAGTACGAGAAAATGAAGAAGCGCATTAGAGTAAAATAATGAAAAGTAAAGCGAGCACGTGGATATATTGTATGATTAAAGTGAAGCAGGAAAAATAGTGAGATGTATACATAAAGGAAGAGGAGGGCGAGGGATGGATGGGAAAGCAGATAGGAAAAAAGAGCAGAGCAGGGAAACAACGTGACCTAGTTGGCAAAGAATATTTCTATACCTTTAATCGAAGGTGCACGTGTGTGTGTGTGTATGTGTATTTGTGTTTGTACATAATAACTTTGCAATATGTGTGCCACACCGATGATTATGCACTGATGTGTCTGTTTGTTGTGTATGCATATATAGTGCGAGTATTAATATACATATATGGACAAATGTGTAACTCTCTTGTATCGAACACCATTCAGAGAAGGCTTTGCAGCTTCAGGCGTGACATCACCTTTGTCAAAGAGAGGCAGATATTTATGCGCGCATATACATATAATGCGGACTAGGAGGAAAAGGCTGGAATAATATTATCATCTGTTCATGTGGATACATTTTTTTTCGCGATGTCTCGTGAAAGGGTGTTATATGCATACATATTCGTTTACATAGACATGACGATTGAGAATAGTTTTAAACTACATGATCCCTCGATCTTTATCTGGTGAACTTTGAACTTTGCGAAAAAGCTTTGCGAATACGCGACCTGTTTTTACTAAAAAAAAAAAAAAAAAAAAAAACTTTTTTTGTCCATTAATGATTTTTTTTTTTTTTATTTTTTATATTTTTTTTTTTTTTTTTTTTTTTTTTTTTTAGAATCTTTTTTTTTTACAACAGTTAAAAAGTATTTTTTGTATTTTAAATGTACTTAAAGGATATTTTCCATGATTTTTTTTGGTGTTTATTTATATTTTTATTGCCGTTATTATCACACCCTTTATTTTCTCTTAGTTTAATGTATTCATCGTAAAATTCAAAGAAAAATAATATAAATATAACGTTAGTATAATCAGTCATAATGTATAGAGTAAGCATATATTCGATTATGCTTTGAAAAATATGGATTGCTTATTGAGAAGACATTATCATTCATGAATCATAGAAATAAAGCTTGTTTCCTTCCATGTAGTCTGACATAAAACAATATTTGCGATGGTCAGAGAATAAAAAAAAACACTCTACTTGAACGGTTAAGAGAACATTATTGATGTAAGATATTTTTATTTACAGTTCAATGAAAAAATTCGCAATCAAATCTGAAATCGATTAATGCATATGAAAAAAAAAAGTTAAATCAAAAAGTGTATTATTTAACAGTACTAGAGAAAAAGTTGACACTGTTAAACAAAATTTTACGTGAAAATTCGAAAGAGTGTGTAATTTATTTATGTTTCAAGAGTGTTATGAAGAAGAATGTTAAAGTTTGAGTTTCCCGTTAAAATATAGAGATTTAAAATGTACTTAAGATTTTCTAAAAAATACCATTTTTATACAAGTTCCGTAATCATACAAAAGTTTACAGTTTGTAAAACATTTATAGCCCATCCTGTTATTTTCGGAATTTAAAAAATGACAATTTGAAATTGACGACATATTAGTCTTGGTTAAAAAAGTTTATTTGATTCCAGCTTATAGTGTTACTGTTGAATATTGATGCAACTGCAGTCCGTAATTTTTACTTAAAAGTTACAGCAGTTATAAAAATACAAAACAAGGTCTGATACAAAGGAACGAACCGTATAGAATTTTCTAGTGAAAATGAGGATTAATGAGAGAGAAGCGCAGGCACAGTGGCGTGAAGTGTATTATATTTTTAAAAAAGGCATAAAGTGTTAAAAAAAATGTGTTTATGTTCAAAGTACATATACACATTAATATAAGAACGGCTTTTTTAGTCGATACATCGATCGGTTCATGTGATTTTCTTGGAAGATAAATTCTATGAAGCTTGTTGCCATGTAAAAACATCAATAATAGGTATGTAAATAAATTAAACGGAAAGTGTACGTATTTTATGTATGAATAAAGTATGATTTAATAAATAATAATAATAATAATAATAATAATAATAATGATAATAATAATTGGGCGAGAAATTCGTGAAACAGGGAGAGTGATTACTCGTGTGAGATATACATGTAATGAGAAAAGATACAGATTGGAAAAAAAAAGTAGTTGATGTGTCTGCGGTATGCAGCGTCTTCAAAAAATATTTCCCAGAAACTGTACTGCGAGATTAAGCTCATCAGGACAAACGAAAAACCGCTGCCAATTCATTGGCACAAAGCTTCCTCATATTTTGTCTTTGCCATCATTTTTTTAGCTGCAACTATATCTTTTTTAAACATCATTATTTTTTTCATCATAAAAACTTGAGTATACTGTGACAAATTTTGACCCAACTCATACTTCCTAAGATATTGTCGATTGACAAGATTTTTTTGGTTTAATCTAAATGATAACACAGATGGGAAAGCTATCCAAAAGAAGAAAATTCAAACGTCACGTAACTCTCAATTCGTCCCAAACTTTTTGTTTGTCTGTTGTTAAGCTTTATCTCATGGCACTGATATAGTTTCCCGAAAACATCTTTAAAATACGCTGCGCGCAGTCCGTCTAGTAATAACAATAATGATACTAATAATAATAATAATAATAATAATAAGAATAATAATAATAATGTTAACAATATGTACAAATATACGTGGCTATATATGTATGTATTATAGTTGTAGTATGATATGCGGCGATTTGGATGGAGTAGAAATAAAAAAGAAAAAGACTTGTAGAAGAAAGAACCCAGAGCGGGGAAAAAAGACTTACGCGCTGTGACTTCTTTCCGGCGCACTTGTACCCCGATGATCGCCTCCATGGGCACTTCGGTGCGTGGAATGCTGACCGCGTGGGGCGGCAGGTAGATCGGCTCGAGGATCCCGAAGGTGCATTCCGCCGGGATTTCTCTGCTGCAGGGAACGTGTGACTGCGCAGATGTAGATGGATACGACAGATCGCGTTGAATATCAGGCTGATCGTGTGTTATTAATGTAACGATGAATAATACGACGCGCGGGACAACTGACCGTCATGCCGCACCACTCGCACCGATAGCCGGCGAGGCACTCGACGGAGAAGCAGTTTTTCTTGCAGACGACGCATTTCGAGGTGCTGGGCAAGTTGCCCTCGCGCCAGTGGTGGGTGTGCCTCACCGACGCGAGCTCCTTCCCCGGCAGGTACGTCGCGTTCTCCTGGCAGTCGACCACCGCAAAGTCCTGGCATTCCATGTGAACAAAGTACTCGCATACTGCGAAGGCGCGTTAGCATTTGATTTTTCATGAGAAAGCAAAACTATATTATACATTGACAATGACGAACGTACTTTCGCAATGCACGGACAGGCCATCGTCGAGCTTCTTTCGACAGACATTGCAGAATTTTTTTCTGTGATGCACCGGCTCGGACCAACAGTGTGCCACCGGGTTCTGCGACAGAGTGTTACAATTGTCTTTATAATACGCCCAATGTTTTTCAACCCATGCAGCGTGTATTGTTTTAACGGGTTCATCGTTGCCCAGGGTACTTTCTACTGATCATTGTACGATTTGGCTGAGGAATAATGTAAGAAAGGGACAATTCGACTCCGAAGTAATATAGTATCGAGTACTGCGTGATTATCCGATATAATGAGTAAATTAAATATGCACGCATCGTTTACTTTTGTAATGCAGAGTAAATTTACGAGTGCAGGTGAATAATTTATCGATGTATGCGGGCACTGATTTAGTTCATTTTAATGCCTTTTTTTGCACCATACAATTAATCATCAGTATAACCCTCTTTTGCATCGCAGAGCCGGTTTTAATTTAAAAAAAAAAAAAAAAAAAAAAAAAAATAACCACATAAATAAAAGCAACAACGCTGTACAAGAAAGTAAGGCATCGTGTTTTACCTTAATGAGGTTCGCCGCTATACTCGAGCAGGGCGAGGCGAGGCTTTTCACGCAGCGCTCGTGCACCACAAAGTTGCAGACTGAAAGCATAGAGGACACATCGTGCATTGTTCTCGGTATGTATAAGGAAGCAAGTATAACGTACTGTACGCTTGGGCAAAACAATATAGTTGTATTCTGTCCGTCCGTCCGTCTGTCCCTTTTCTCAAAACGCCACCGCCGCCGCGCCGCCGCTCCATGCAGTCCGACTATCTGTCGGCCGGCAAAAGATACTTACGTATGCATTACCCCATCTGTACGTCATTCATCGCGAAATTTGCCAGGTAGAGATTCCGGTCCGGTTTCAAACTTGTTATTTCGTTCCGCGCTCTATTTTCGATCATTGCGTAGCTGCTCTCTTTACGATTTCGCTCTTCTACAGTATCCGTTTGATTATTCGTTTGGTCCCCCCCCCCCCCCCCTACTGCTAGTTATTATCGTTAGATTATTGCTGGCATACTCGCTCGGAAAAACAAAAGGGGACAAAAATACTACGCCTTTCGCAATGAATACCTATTTATGTACAGCGATTGAACAGATGAATGCATACACACGCGTGCGTGCACTGCAGTAGTATAGTTTGTGCACTCGCGTTTCAATGGAAACTCGGCAACTCGCGGCTCGCGGCCTGGCCGTCTCTTTAATTGTCGACAGCACAATGAGCGCATTTTATACATACACACACACGCATTACGCGCTTCAGATCGGTGGCTAGTATACGAACGGACGGCGAAAAAAAAAGGGAAAAAAAAACAGAGGGAAAAACAGAAGCCAACCTGCCCTTATACTGCCCGACAATAGAAGAGGGCACTCTTTAACATTCGTAATGTATATGTATATGTGTGAATATGCAGTCATTGCATATAGTGCACGCACGCGTAGTGCGAGCTAATCTAGCGGTACTGGACACGATGAGAAGAAAAAGGACCCTCCATCGCGGGCGCACATGCGGTAAATAATAGAAACAATTTTTCCATAAGCTCGTGCGATTCTATTCGTGCAGAACGGGAACGTGTGCCCATATTACAATGTACATACGGTTTATAATACCTATAATTACATTGCATCAGCTGTGCGTTGCATATTGTATATCGGTTCAATCGGTTGTGACGCGCCCCACCCGCGTATTATAACAGAGAATAGATCTCTGACGGAAACGTCGCGTCGTCCGACGAGTCGTCTTGCGCGAACCCATTGAATGTGCCGACGAGTGGAGTAAGTAGAGTAGAGGAGAGAAGAGAAGATATTATGTATGTTGTTGAGTCTTTTGTGTTGTGCGCGCTGCATTGAAAGCCATCGGTCCGCATTGTAATACATTATATTATACATATGGATGTACAATACATGCAGTGCCGAGGGAATTATTTTATTGACAGAGAGAGAGAGAGAGAGAGAGAGAGAGAGAGCAGCTTGCACTTTGCCTTGGTATTATAATAATGTGTGTTTAAGTGCATAATGTATACAATGTGGCTGTATTTATACAGGTAGACGGTTTTTGCGCGGGTTATATTTAGACCGGTTAAGCTCATTGTCTTCATGCACGTGCGAGTCTCTTATACCTCTCTCGCAAAGTGTCGCGAGTCGCGTCTTTTCCCCTGAGAATTTATAATGCCGGTCCGTTCGATAGTTCACCTGCACCATCTTCTATACGTATAATATACACATACACGCTTCGTACCCGAGTTCGTACCTACGCATAAGTAATACATGTACATACTCAAATACACTGCGTCTACCAAGTATTGTGTGACGCATGCATCGATACCTATGTACAATATGTCCATATATAGGTATTTGTACTTATCCAGAAGCGTTCCCGCTCATTCATGATGCGGTATCTCATGCCCTGCCTCCGTTATATATAATATGCACGCCTCTGCCACTTCGTCTGATAAGTATTACACGTATTATATAATATATATATATATCCAACGACGGCAACGACACGACCTGACACACATACATCATATTATATTGTATAATACACATTAGGTTTAGGTGTCTGTACGTAAATATTATATACTACTCATGTACCTTGTACACGCATAAGGTAATATGGAGTACGGATCAAGAGCGCCTCCAACTCCCTTTTCTCTCTCTCTCTCTCGTAAATTATTATTTTTTTTTTCTTATCCTTTGTGCAATTCTACACGTTCGTATTGCTATATGTATGCACAGACCGGCTATACAGTGACCGCTGGTACAATCTTGAGACCTGCACTCTCTAATAGACTGTAGAACTGTTGGATTTTTTAAGAGGCCCAATTAAAATTTTTTCCCTACTCCTGGGTATACAACAATAGCTGCGCTCTGGTGCATTTGGAAAACCATGGGCCGAGGTATGTACACACGCAGCTCTTTATCTCCCTCTCGAGCAATATTTGTTTTTGTTTTTTTTTGTCCTTTCTCCTCCTGTGTGTTCAGTTCGTACAATTGTACAGACGCAGCTTTTATTTATTATGGGTATATTCATATGCAGATGATAATATATTTTTCTGCGTCCATACGCATGGTATGTATAGATGACTTTGACAACCCAAACTTTGGATTTTTATCCCATCGATTGCTTCTGTCGCTGTGATCGTCATTTGTAAAGATACAAGAAACTTGAACAAAATAGATCCTTGAATTTACAGTGTATATAATATACGGGAAATTCTTGTTACACTTTCCGAAATTCAATCGTAATCTAGACTTCCTATGAATGACTTCAAGTACGTTATATCTCTTGCCAAAAAAAAATTAACTGTCTAATTGTTATTATTCCTGTGTAATCGTGTATTTTTCAAGCAATTGTTCAAGCATCCGTCCAACATAAACTACATAGGTTTTTAGTTGGATCAATCCGTGCAACCATCACAGCAGGTAGTTATAGTGTGCTCGTGGATGATATGTATAGGTAAAATACATTACCGTGTACATATACATACAGGATCCAAATAGCGAGCGTGCAGTATACTGCGGTGTCAAAGTAGTAAGGGACGCGTGCACGCTTACGTCTGAGCGTACTCAACCTTCACTGTTATACGTATAATAGCATCAGAAGCGCAGGAAAATGGGTCGATGCTGGCTTGTTTCAAAAAGACTCTCCGAAATTTCATCGATGCATTACAGGTATTAATAGGAACGCATGGGCCTATGATCGATTGCGCTTCGAGCCTCACACTAACTTACTCGTCCCAGTAATTAGAGCTACTATAGCGACAAAGTTAAGTGACCACTATTTCAACCCTCGTTAGTTTTGGCCTCTGTATACGACAAGTATGATGTACATATGAAAAGTACTTTCCCAATATTTTTTAATAATCCGTCCGATGGACTAAGTGTTATAATAATCAAAACGACATAGGACACGGGGAACACCGAGGGCAAACAGAAATAACGGCGCTCGCGTCTCAATAAACTCGGCTGTGTGGCTCGAAAATGGATTCCACTTTGCCAGTTCACCCGAGCTCAACTCGAAGCAAGAATCACTCCTTCCACTCCTTTCCCCCATTTCCATTTTCAGTTGATGGAAATCGCGAAAAGATCGATCGACGATTTGCGAGTACGACACAAAGAGGAACGAGCTTTTTTCTCAATTTTATTAAAAACGCGCACGAGCGGTGTTTCACAAATTTTATTTTACATCAATAGAGAGTGCAGGAAATTCTAAATACGAGTTTTAACGCAGCTATTCACCAGCTACATTATTTGATAGAGATGAATAAACAATTCATATGCACCAAAAATGAGATCGGGGCCTGCTTTTCTTGGGTCAACGACGATAAAACATGAAAACATTGAAACGCAACGATACAGAGCTTTAGAAGGCTCCTTAGAGGACTTCGAAACGGCTGTAGAATTGAGAAAAAGTAACGATCACCTTCATAGTGGAATTCACACCACGAGACAAACTCGTTTCAGAAAAAAATTAGTTCTGCGAGAAACTCGCTTATAATCGGGCAGGCCGAGTACAGCTGGAAGCGGACTTGGAGGGCCATTGGAGCGCGAGTAGAGAAAGAAAGAGGAAAGCGGAGGCTCACACAAAAAAAAAAAGAGTACACGGAACTGCCAGATAATCGTATTTGGTGGGAGCGGCGGAGAACAGGGACCGAGGGGGGGGCATACGATTCAGCGAGTTTTTGGCCCGTATATAAGCGACGACAACAGCGGAACCCCCTGCACAAACCTACATTTACATGTATACGGCTCGGGAAAAGCCTTAAGCTATATGTACAACAGAGAAGGGGGGGGGGGGTTGGGAGCTTGCAACCCCTCCCTCTCGTGATCAATGCTAGCCAGGGAGCACGACGTTAGCGCCCTCTCTCGCTCTCTCTGTCTTCCTTCTATCTTTTGTTCGCAAGAAGCTGGCAGTGCCGTAGATTTTAGGCACTATAGCGCAGCTTCATTGTAGACTAGACAGGCGAATGTGAGGTGTGGAGTTAGCAGCGAGACTCCGCGGCTTTTCGCATTATTTTCTTTCGCTCGGTGGCCAAGCTACTTCATTCACACTATACGTTCGAGGCTCATCATCTTCTTCTCCCTTTCCTGCGCCCCTTTCTCAACCCCTATTGTTTTTTTAAAGCAGGTAGAGCTGTATAATTAATGTGGTCAACCCTCTGTTCGTACTGGTGCACGACTAAATTTCAACTGATATTTATATTTTCACCAGCAGCCAACGTATAAATGGTGTTGTTGAAATTATAAACTTCATCACCAATCAATTTCATCTATGAATAATGAAACGGTATGATATGTAATGATCGTACCTCTTCCTCAATTAACAAGATTGAACCCAATCACTATGCCAAATTAATTGATTTCTTATACTGTTATCACACCGTAGTACAACGGTAATAATAATAATAATATATTCACAGTCGGTCGAATTATATGAATAATGAATCAGCAGTAGGTATATATATACATACGTATGGGTAAAGCACTTCAATTACATGAATTTTCATCAACTTCGTTCAAGTGCCCTGAACTTTAAATTTTCAGTAACAGCCACGGGGTTTTTTCTTCTTTGCTCGCTAAAAATTCACAAAAGAAGCAAACACTCGAGCCAACATTGAACAAAAAAGTTCCGAGCTCGTTATCCTAAATGGATCGTCTCTGGATTTCCAGAGAAGAAGAAGAATCTGCATCCAGATGTATTGGCTTCTGTATGATAAATGAAGATGAAGCAAATAATTTTCAAACCATTATTCGCAATCGTCCAAATAAGAAGACAAACTTTCGTATAGGACGTTTACTCCTCCGTACATGTATCCCGTATCATAGGTATGCATACACATTAAACAAGAATAATCTCATAATTTAAAAATCGAGCGGTGCAGATGAACAATAAAAAGGATGCCTTGGTTGCAATAAATTTTCAACAGTTCAATATGATGCTTGTGACGTTAATTTGTTACAATCTGTAAAAAAGGTATAATTACTTATGTGGCGTGTCGAAAGGTAGAAGAAAAATATAAGACGAGAGAGGTAGTTTAAAATCATTACCAGGGTCATAAAACAACGTTTCGTCGGCTTCTCAATTCATCGAGTCGCGTGTGCACGTACTATAAGTATACATATATGCACGTACGTACACTGCTTGTGCAAATAAGTGCACACTTTGGCATACGCAGCGGACATTAATCATCGCCCACTGCTACTCATTGCACCACATATCGTACAGTAAGTCGTCAATGTTTTAGTCTGAGCTTACACACACACGCACACACACACACACACACACACACACACATCTCTATAAATACACGTACCATACAATGAGCGTTTTAGTTATTTGCCACTGTAAGGAAATCTGATGTATGGTTCAAGTCGCTTATTAGGTATGAACCTTGGGTCCAAGAATTAAAAAAAAAATCGTACAAGATTGTACGACCAATGTTATTTAAACGGGAAACAACGAGGAATCACATTTTCTCCCAAGAGCTGGCCGGCGTTAACTTTGAAAGTTTGCTTTTTGCAAGGCAGAGACAACAGGTATGGGACACGGATTTTAGTGGCACTTTTGGGATACGATTCCTAATGCCATAATATTCGAGAAAGCCACAGTGGTGGGCACCAACACTCTGTTGTTTCGAAGTTACGACCAACTGTATGAAAACATATCGAATTACAGCGAATGAACTTTCAACGCTTTTACCTCCAGCAAGGGCATGATGTTTCGACTATTAGGTGAAAACGAAAGCAAACCAATTGAACCGATTGTAATTCAACGCTCGGAAAACCCGAGACAAAAACCCTGAGTGGCACGCGTATATTGCGCACTATATGGATGTGCCCTAAAACCGTGCAAACTTTAGGGGCCCACGAGTGCACATATTAACCACCGAAAGGAGCTGAAGAGTAAGAACGAACGAGTATCAGCACCGCTTTTCCATTCATCCCCCGCTATTAGCTGATGCTCCGGTAGGCGGCTCTCGTACGTCTATACATACATGCCCAGCAGGTTACTTATACGCCTACTTGGAGGTCGGCCAGTTTCACGGGCCGTGGGTGCGCCTTCTATACTCCTTTGTACATTAGCTCGGACGTGTAGGCTCTCTTTATTCCCGTCTCTATCACCCACTGTCGTCGTCGCCGTCGTTGTTCCTTCATTTCGCACACCACTGGCACGAGCGCGCCCGCGAGAAACCTAATGCCCAATCGAGGCGACGACAGAGGAGGGCCAACTATTTTTCCTCTTTCTCTCTATTATCGTCTGGTTTATTATCCCCCCCCCCCCCCTTTTGAT
>JAPYYV010015853.1:0-12843 GCA_030522625.1 Copidosoma aretas
ATATTTAAACAGGGTAAACTTATCATCTCCAGATAGCTCTTTTGAAATCGTGTGAAAAAAATTTTCATCGAGCCCGTCATATAGAAATTACCGTATTACGGGAGAATGATCGTTCTAATTCACACCGTTGGTACAAAATTGTCAAAAACCGCATCTTGTATGACTTACAAAAAAGACTCGTTTGCCAATCGATCCCTGCGCCGTCGTCCGTGTGTGTTTAAAGGGTATCGCCGAATCAGCGGGGAAGCTCGGACGGACATTTTATTGCGACAGTAAAAAGTCGCCCCGCGACCTTAGCGACACGCTCCGTGGCTCTTATGGTACACCACTCCCGTCCTCCTCCCCCCCCTTACTGTTAGCCCCCCCCCCCCCCCCCCCCCCAGCTGCCCGTCGTTCCCCGGCTTTCGCACGCAAGCAGCAGTCCGTGCTTTACGACAGTGCAGTAGCGTCGCGAGGTCCTTCGCTTACTTACCACTGCCCACGCTTCCCTCCCGTTCCCGATGTGCTTGCCCGCAGTTTTTGGCTGACACGGAAACGCCCCTTTCCCCCATTTCTGTGTCCCGCTACCTACTCTCCCGTATGATATCCATCAAAAAGAGCACTAAGACGAGAGAGCTCCGTACACTGCGCGGTGGCTTCTGCTGGTGCTTCGTTTCATCGATCCGCGTGTTATACATGCATACAAATTTAATCGTTCCCTCGCTTCGCCGAACTCCACCGCTCGCTACTTATTTACGTGGATTTTCGCGTCAAAACATCGAGCGACGTTATACTTCCAAAGTCTCATCTCATTGGGTCCCTTTGTACCAAAGAACTGGGAATGTTGGGGCGTCATGATCGATTTATTCCGATGATTCGCGCGACTCGAGAGATTTTCTGTTTACGTATTCCACGGACAAAGGAATCGAAATAACCTTGCAGTGGTACGTTTTAGGGTCCTCTTATGATGAAAAATTTGGTGCGACGTAGAGGCGCTCGTTATTTGCTGCCGGTCGCGCTGATGTCTGCTCATCGTCCACTTTCATACGAAACGCGTACCTTCGAATCGTGAGAAACAATGTTTGAAGATTTCTGAGAGCCATCGAAAACATCTACAAAGTCACAGCCAACTGCACGCCCACTCTCCCGATTAAATTTCAATCGGTATCGAATAAGCGAACAGCAAACAACGAGTATCAAAGTACAAGTTGTGATTCAGTTTCCGTCTCCTTCCGTCCGCTCGCTCAATTTACGTTTTTTTCTGTTCAATTTTCATTCACTCTTCCATTATATCGAGTTGATGGGGGGAAAGAGCAAAGTCATTGTAAGAAGCTACACACCTCCCGCAGGCTGCGAGAGTTAAAGACCTGTGGTATTTTTAATCTTGCTACAAAAAAAAAAGAGGTCCACGTTACTCGGGCCCCCGATAGGTATACGTACACGGAGCACGCCTATAGCTATTCTTTTTTAAAGCCGCACGCCATGCGAGTAGTTTTAAGTCGTGCCTCTGTGTTAACCGAACCACGAATAAGCACGATGGCCAACGAGTCGGGCGGTAAGTTTATTTTGTCCGAGTCTTTACAGCCTCCCTATACGTACTTGCTTCGGATGACCAGACAATGCCTCGTCCCAAGGACTACTGCAGCAGTGGCTGTACTGAGTATTCTTTCCGAACACCCTATAATTTGGTTTGGCTGCCCGCGCGATGGGGCTCCTTTAAAAAGTATCCGTGTGGCACAACAGCGGTCAGACCGCGGTAGGATGTAAAAGTGCGTGCGCGCCTATCGATTCATCCTCAAATGCGTTACTCGGACGCATCCGACACGGCCAGGCCTCGCGATGGGAGGGGGGGGGGGAAGGGGGGTATAGGTGGAAAAAAAAGAAGAAAAAAATGAAACACACGAGCGGCCGAGTCGGAGCATAAAAGACCGAACAAAAGTTTCTTTGAACTCGCGCTCGGCGTTAATAAAGCTCGTTCCCCCCTTTTTCGCCCGCAATTCCTTCCCCTGAAACGAGACTCGTCGTGCGGGCGGGCGCGTTCCTTTTGTTTCCTGCTCTCTCTGCCCGTCCTTTTTCGTTTTTCTTTGCGCCGAAGGCAGCCGGCTCGACGACGCGCTGGAGGATTTAACGTGGCACTAACTCGGCCGCAGCAGCGTCCATTTTTAATCACCCCCCGAGCGTGGGTGCGTACTGGTACGTGCAGTGTGCTTCTGTGGAAGCCTCCTATCCCGTATATTCGGAAGGGGAGGGATGAGGTCAAACGTGGCCCTGCGCTGTATCGCGAGATGCGCGAGACAAGAGTCCGTGCGGTCTGTGTCTCGCGATACCCGGCCTTTTAGGCGCGACCGCTTTCGTACCTTCGCCAGGGCTAAGAGCGTAACTGTTACCGCGCTGTTCTTCGAAATTCATCGCGGAATTCGGGAGAATTAAAATTTTCCACCACTGTTGGCACAGAGCGCGCTAAAAAAACTCGTTCTACAAACCACGACCCGTTTATTTGCCCATCTCCCCGGAGTCACGTGGAGGATAAAAATGTTTGTCCCAAAGGTGTGCTGCGAGAACAAAATTTTCTCCATTTCAGCCGACTCCTCCTAGCTGGGGTTTTTTTCAACGGGATCGCTCGTACCGTATATAATTAAGTATCAGTTATGTTTAGCCGCAAGCTGCAGAGTTTGCCGACAGCGCGTTAGTCGCGAGAGTGTTGTGACACAGTCTCAAAGTCCGCAGCGATCTCTGCGCGTTGAAAGCCGCGTATAATATACATTTAGGCGGCAATCATCAAATGATTATTACTTGCTGGAACAAACAGTGCCCCGATCACGCGTTCGAACCTTCGAATACAACGATCGACGATGGCTTTGCACCCGATCCAACCTCATCATCGTCGAGTAGCATGATTACTCGATGATGTGAAAACTGTGAAAAAACCTGGAGCTTTCGTTAATTGGCCTGCACAAATTATTCATACAGCCGATGACTAAAGTCGCAGCCGCAACCGCAGTTTGTGAAATGTGAGTAACTTGTTGGAGTATGAGTCGCGTGCACCAAAAGTCGAAAGTTCTAATTTAATTCCTTCAATAATGTCCAATTAAAATGACGAAAATTAAATTACTGCACTTTGAACAGCGCACGGTTGCATCTAATCTAATGACACAAGTACGATGCAATTAAACGTCGGATGATGTGTTCATTGAAAAACCAGCGCAGCATCTCCCTCCGGGGTCGCAGCTGCGGCTCTTGGTTTATAAAACTTACGAATCTACCAGCCGTTTGAGGGTCGCGATAACGAGAGCAGGACGAATCCCCGGGGAGATGCACGACCGCGGCGCTCGCTTTCGGCCGGGGATAACGAATCCGACGTCCCGCGGCTAATCGAATTCCGAGGGGGGCGCGCTTTCGCTTTTCCTCCAAGATCGCGCGGTACAGCCAGTAATAGATCGAAGCAAGTTTTATTTCCACCGCGCCACCGTCGACAAGTCCTCGAATAATTTCATAACACACGGTGCGTCGTTCCCAATGCTGGCTCGGAGTACCGATGATAACAATAGCCCTCTACCGCATCCACTCCGGGTCCCTATCTGTTGCTCCCGAAGTGACGTCAAACGAGCGGGCATGAATCACCGTCACGTTATCGACCCCGCGTGAATTTTCTCCGCCGTGTGTATCGGCCAATTATACGCGCCCGCCTGTCGGTTATCCAAAAGTGCCGATTGATTATTCGACTCCTCTATCCGGCAGGCCTCCGATCCCTCCCCCCGATCGGTTGTAGGCACGCGCGGGAGAATCGGGGTGCGAAAGAAATGGTGATTGGATTCGCTTCGGGTGGACGGGGTAGCGCGCGTTTAGTGCGGGCCAGCGGGACGTGCTCCGGGTTCAGAACCGGCGCTGATCCCATTCGTTAGTTGGCGGTTACCTCACCGTACAGCACACACACCCACTGAGACCTGACCTCCGAGCATGGGGGGGGGGGGGGGGGCACAAGCAGGGGGTGAAAGCACACACAACAGGAGGCTCGGTCGGAGAGCTCATCCCTTGAATCGATGCGAGTCACGTCGGGAGCGCGTATAGGTGCATTTAACTCGGATGCGAGTTCACGTATGTTTTGCGCACCGACGGAAACTCGTTTTGTAAATAAGTACACACGTGTGTCTACTGTGTCCGCTCGTTTTTTTTTCATCTCATTTCCTGCGATGTCCCACGGCCCCGGACCTGGATGTAGCTTGCGGACAGAGGGGTAGGAAAAACTCGTGCGACGCCTGTATTTTACAGCCACCACCCAACGCGGACTGCCTGTACTTGCACTACACTGCAGCGAGCTTGTCGGGGGCTACACTACGACGTTGTGGCTCCGCGCGCGGGAGGAGGAGGTTCTCGTCGCGTATACGTTCGTTCGACTGCGCCCGCGCGTTAATGTCGCTCGCGCGAAAATTCACGTCGGTACTCATTACCCGCTACCCGCGTCCCGTGCTGGTACTGTCGCGGGAGATTTTTCGCCGAGATTCGCAAGATTCAACTCTTATTGTATGCACGTATGCTCGTGTCCGTGCGGTACGTAGTGGTGTTTTTTTTTTTCTCTCTCTCTCTCAAGAAGACAATGTAGCCGCTGTTTCAATGGACGAATTCGTGTAATGTACAAATTCCATTAGCCCGGGGGGGTGATGTACGATTGTTACACGCACCGCTGGGGAACGGAGGAGAATCCGATTGAAAAAACATTTACTCCGCCATCTGTGATTGAATCGGTTGGCCGAGCTCGCTCCGATCGATTCACCTCCACCCCCTGTAATGAAAAATTTCACGTGCGCGCCGCACACACAAACACGCGGGGCTTAGCTTTTTTGTTTCCGTGCGGCAACGGAGCTGCTCTGCCGTACAACAACTTCTTCGTCTCCTCCTCCTCCTCCTCCGCTACCTCTCGTCCCTTCGATGTTACTCCGGTGCGCCGGTGGTGTGCAATCCTCGGGGGACACGCGCGTCGGTATCACATCTACTACCCGCTACCTGCTGCGACTACTGCTACCCGCGCTGTCGTACATGTGACAGATGATACGGTAAGCCAGTGACATTTTTTTTCTCCTTTACCATCATGCTACTTTCTCGTATACACCCACTCTGTTTCCAGCACGGCTACCTTATTTTCTCTCCCATACCGGTTTGATTGAATTTTTTCTTTCACTTTTTTCGAAAATTTTTCTCATGAATTTCTCCATGAATATTGAACACCGTCAACATACTTATAGTATGGAAGATTTTTCAATTGTAATTATAATCGAGTACGATTCAAGTGTCGATGAAAATGATACGAAACCATAAATATCCGACGACGAATGAGGGCGAATCATCAACATTTTGACGGCTCGAGAAAACAAAGTTCCTATCTCGGATCTGTTGGGAGGAAGACGCTGTATCTCGGAAAGTGTGATTTTTTTCCCCAACCCTGCAGCGTACGTCACCATGACTGCTCTTTCGATCAAGATGGAAAACATTGTACAGGCAGGGAATTACATTTCTTGAACTTTTATCTTGCCTTATGCATGCCATTATATACGACATGAGCATTTTCAAGTTGTCAAAACAACTTTTCGGGGACAGTGGCTTTTCCCAAATAACTTAAGGTAACCGTTTTTCCCCTGAGCGGTTGACACCCATCCCACGGAAAGAAAAGGACCAACGACAGACACTCCGAGCTACAGCTTGAGCTTAACAAATGCATGAACTTGAATCGCGATATCGTTAGACCGACGACAGTGATAACTAAACTCGTGGGCCGATGTAAATCAGCAGTACCACCGCGTACACTGTAACCGCCGTGCGTTTAACGATTGTTTGCAGATATGGAGAGCAGAGACCAAACGGGGGAGTTGGGATGCGTGGGTTTGAGGATCGGTAATATATACGAGCGGCTCCCGTTAACAGGACAGAGGGAAAGACCGAGAGCGCAGTTAAGTGATTGTGTCGGCGTGTACGGTGATATACAAGCATGCCTATTCTAATATGTGCAATTCATCGCGATCAATGATGTAATCGAGGCACTTGTACAGCCCTTTATTCATTTGTACAAAAATAGTGGGTGCAGCTTTCGCAACTCGTCGTTTATAAATGGTTTTGGGTGTTATACGACCCCCCCTGTTCTTCGCTCGGCACATCACGTGCCGCAGAGAAATATCCCGAGTTAACGAAATGCGCAGTGATCACTCGAGGGTGACAAAAGGCGGTGTGAAATCGAGGGGACTCGATCTTTCTTTCGTCCAAAAAACAGTTGTTCGACGCCACAGATTCGTTCCTCGCTAACGAGCAAATATCACCCAGTGCATGCGCCACTTAGCGCTGAATCGCTGCGCGTGCCCCCGAGCCCTCCCATCCCAGTATCATGCAGCCACTTGTGCACTGCATGTACACGTGCTCTCGCGGCAGTAATCATCCCACACGGCATGGTTCTCAGAGTGGTATTCAGGGCAGCAGATGTGTGTATGTGTGTGTGTGTGTGTGTGTGCCTTACATGTATACATGGCATGCACCCCCATCAGTGCGACCGCTTACATCGTCGTAGTCTTAGAATGGACTCGATACCCGGTACCTATACTCTCCAAATTCGTGCAGCCGAGGGCCGATTAGGCGAGTAATCCAAGCGCTGATCGTAAGGGGAGACCGCAGCAGCGGCAGCTCAGCACTAATGACCCCCACGTGCGAGAGGCTTCCTGCTGAATATGCTCTCTTCTTGTAAGGTATACCTAATACCTCATACCAGCTCTTGATTTTAACGATCGACTCGATTTTGGGGTTTTAGAGGCCGCAATGTTATATCCGCTCGCTCCTTTTTTCCGAAATTTTCTGTCCATGAATATTTTTTTTTTTCATACGCTTTTTTTCAACTTGCCTTTCAGTCTTTGGGTGCAGGTAGGATGAATGGATCCTTGTAGGGATCGAATTCTAACCTTTGTCTGGGTTGGCTGAACGAATTTTTTTTTTTCAACAACATGCTTGTCACGAAGATATCTGACAAAATGAAAGTCATAGGATTTGAAATCAGTTGATCGGGTTGGGTTCCCATTAATCTTTCGTCGTACACTTCGATGGCTCGTCTGACCAAACTCGACTATTTCTACTCAATTATATCTTAAAGTCACCGACACTTGTTGAATCGTCTGGCCAAACTCGTCTGTTTCTACTTAACTTTACCGAATGCCACTGGCACTTTGTTGGCTCGTCTGGCCAAACTCGACTGTTTCTGCTTTTTTTTACCGAATGCCACCGGCACTTTGTTGGCTCGTCTAGCCAAACTCGACTGTTTCTACTCAATTGTATCTAAAGCCACCAGCACTTTCTTGGCTCACCTGACCAAACTCGATTGTTTATACTTTTCTTCACCGAATGCCACTGGCACTTTGTTTTTCTCGTCTGACCAAACTCGACTGTTTCTACTTAACTTTACCGAATGCCACCGGTATTTTGATGGCTCGTCTGACCGAATTCGACTGTTTCTACTAAATTTTATCTGCTACCCCCCTTTTTGATGGCTCGTCTGACCGAATTCGAGTTCAAGTCAAATTTTGACCAAAAACAAAATAACGAAACTCTTGTCTTAATTATGTACCATACGGTATACAATAATTGTTTAACTTGTACGAGATTTATAAAAGCGGTAATCACCAATAGCAGATTTTTTGGTGACTCCCGCTTCTATAGATCTTCATGCCATAAAAATGTGCTATTCATTATTATATGCAGCATTTCCTTGTATTTGTTTGTACTTTTATTAGATACATTCTCTAAAAATTCAGGCATACGTTTTTTTGACCGTGGAAAATTTTCCACCGCAAGACGAATTAATCGTTCCGGCTACAGCCGGCCAGAATTAGAGTAGCGATAAATTCAATTCCAAGAAAGAAAACCGTTCCAGCGCTCCCTAATCTCGCTGCACGAGCGCTATAAGCCAGCACTGCAGAGAAGCAAAAATAGGTAAACGCGTTTTCGTCCTTTCGGCGCTTCCACCCAGAGGACCTCGAACTACAGCTCTGCAATATTTCTCACGCGGTATATAACGCCACTGCGGAACGCCGTACTCCAGTATGTTCAGCTACTACCAATCCCGGTAAATAGAGCGCCCGCGGCAGCGCGAGAGAATTCCCAGAGAGATACGATTCTGCCGGCGGGACGTAAAAAATCGGCGCCGAGAGACGGACGAGAGGCAAATTGAAAGTCAATCGACTTTCGTTTCATATCGCGCGGGACAATGGTTCCGCGACTCGCTCCTCCTCCCTGTTCTGCCGATCGTTTTTTGCCTGCCAGTTTAAAGCCGCACGACGTCGCAGGCGCGGCAATCAAAAACGTTTCCGCCGTCGAGGATCCGGAGCCGTACTTTTCCATTTTCCGTCGATGACGACGAAGAAGAAGAAGAGGGGAGCGAAATCACAATGAGACATTACCGGCTGACCTTTTCCTCCTCTGGGGCCATTTCGCTCCCCCCCGCTCCTTCGCGTGATTTTTACTTGTTTTACTCGAGCACCTACCTGTGCTAACGACGATGCTATACACCCTGTAATGAGTAAGGCTACAATGAGGGTGGCGGAGAAGGAGGAGGAGAGTGAGCAATTTGCGCCAACAGGTTGTCAAAATTACCAAGGTTTCCGCGTCGCCACTTCTCCTCCCCTACTCCGACTCTCCAACCCCCCCCCCCCCTTTTCTCCGATTACTTAACTTTTGCTCCCGCCCCTGCGGCGCTAGGAAATCATTTTCTCCCTTCCCTCGCTCGCTCTTCCTCTTTTATTTTTTCCCCCTGTATTTCGTCGTCGTCGTCGTCGTCATCATCGTCGTCGTCACTCGAGAAAACCTATTGGGAAATTCCCCGGGCGTTCCGTCTCTAATTAGTTTATGACTACTTTCAGAGGAGCCTTGCCTGAACGAGATCGTGTTTGATGGACAATTTCGAGCGGTGGATCTCGCGCGCACTGAAGCACAAGTGGATTTCAAAGGGGGAAAAAAAAAATTCAATTCATTTGCCATACGTGGTCGGTGGAATTTCGGTGGAAAAGTTTCAAGGTACGTGTATTTAGCGTTAAATTATTGGAAACGAGCGAAAATTCGGTTCGCTGAACTGTGAATTCCGCTATGATTTGATGATGAATATATTTATCGGAAATTCCGAAATCATACCGAAAATTACATTGAAAAATCCCATCGAACAATCTGTGATGGTTCGAATAATAATAATAATAATAATAATAATAATAATAATAATAATAATGTTTCCTCGCAGGATATAAATGATTTTCAGTGCTTCGAGACTGTATTGCGTCATACGGGTCAGCGACTTTATTGGATAAAGCTAACGTAGTCGTAACTTTGCTAACCAAAGTTCAGGATATTTTGAAATTAAAATATACCCCTCATCCATTATTCTTACCAGGGTCCTACGAAGTTTATGCAAGAATAATGAAGAAAAAAAGCTGAGTGCATCGATCGGCGAAAGTTACTTGGTTTATAACGCGAGCCGAGAAGAGAGGCCCTCCCTATACATGTATAGTTCCTTCCATCGGGAGCAGCACGTATCTGCTCTGGACGGACAGCGACGCCCGCAAAAAAATGAAAAATGGTTAGCCAGAAAATAATGCACGGGTTAGCTATCCGTGGACCTTTACAAAAACGAAGCTCTTGTTCCTATGCAATCCATTGTACGTTCTGATTGACGTTGTTCATTCATCTCGATTAAAGTTCTCACAACGTCGCACATTTTACACACTCTTGCATTAAAAATAATGAATATCATTGTAGCTTAGCTGATCTCACACGCGCAGCAAATTAATTTAAATATCTGTTGTTTGTTTGTACTCACTGTTTATCTGCACGTTCTTTGAAAATTGAGTTTCAAAACCAATTACTGAAGTACGTTGATTATTTTAATTTTAAAAATTTCTTTAATTTGTATTTCATATTGCGCAAAGCGTAAAAGAAAATAGTAGAAAACTTTTGGAGTTTGCATTAAAAAAAAGGTAAAATATAAAATACAGCCGGCGCATTGTCCTGTGTAATATGCCCTTTGAAATATATCCGAGGAATACTTGGATCATCGGAATTGAAAAATTCAACAATTGGACCGAATTTAATGCAAACTCATAGGAGGATAACGAGCAAGAAAACATGTAAAAAGGCACGAGCTTCGAGTGCTGAGTGAATGTGAAGCAAGCTTCAGAAGCCCGTCCAAACAGCTAGCTCGATACAAATAAAATTCACGACCCATGCGGGTGGACGAAGCGTATAGGTGCCCTCCGTTTGCACAACTTCACTGCAGAATCGAATTATGAGGGCACGAGTTAAAGGGGCGCTCCTGAAAACGAAGTACCTCTGAAGCGCGACACCCCGGGATGCATGAGTCCTGCAGCGAACGGTATATACTTTGTGGAGACAGTGTAAGGGGAACTCGGGGGCTTGCACGATGCATCAACAGCACATGACCACAAGTAAAGTGTAAGAAGCTCGTAAAACATTTTGCGTTCGCGCCACTGCTGTTTTGCTGTTGTCGCGTATACATCCATGCCCAGGAAAATCCTTGGCGAGAGTTTACAGGAGTGTTTACAGCCACGTTTAGTGTAAGTATGTATAGGTGTCAGGGCGTATGAAATGGCGAGTCCGCACGTTAAAAGTGACGCCGGGGTCTCGCGAAACTTTTCCGGGGATTCGCTCGCGTGCTCGCGCAGCGAAATGTGCCGGGGAAAATATCGCGTGAACTCGAGTGTGGCTTTAGAAGTTGGCGCGATGGCTGTCTTCTCGTTTTCTTTTTTTCAGTATATTTTTTACGTGTGCTGTCACTAAGGAATTTTCATCAATTATTGTTTCCAACATGATGTATCAACATTTCTTGTCCTGTTACTCTAACTTTTCTTTTTTTTTTACTCGATAAAAAAGCGTAGTCTTTTCCCTGAATATTCCCCCTCGTTTTTATTCAAAGTTGAATCGATGAAACTTTGAATCTTTCATTTACTCATTTTTCCAACAAAAATTCCACATTTTACAATGCAGCTTGGGTAAAGCTCAGCAACTGCCTGTGTTATTAAAAATTTTGAAAACTCCAGAGTTCAATCACAAAAGATTATCCGAAATTAATACGAAAAACCAAGAAACAGCTGGTAATCTGCCCTGGTTCAGCAAAAAATACACAAGATAGTTCATAGATGCTGTGTTACATTTTTCTAGTCTCGTTCGGAAGCAGAAATACCGGTGCACTATGATCGAGTGCGCGGTTCAGCACCGCGTTTTTCAACAATATCGCGAATCCCTAGCACGCGAGCGCCAAAACAATCGATACCCAATAGTCGGAATACACGTTGCCGAGTCGCGTGTGAGTAAAAATTGTGTAGACATATCTCCGTACCGATACACACTGCACGGAGCGAAAGAAAAAAAGCGTCGCCGTCAAAACCTGTGGCGCACGCTGTTGCCGCACTTCCGCGGACAAATTGAAAATTGCCGCTCCGATACCGAGTCCATTGCACTGCGATCCCTAGCTCCAAATTACTCGCGCTGCTGCAATGAAACATAGAAGGATGGAAATCATCGCACAGGATTGAAAATAAAGTAGCTGTGTGTAAAAAGTAACTTCCGTATGATATTAAAACGCAGCTCGAAAAGCTCAACGACCACCAGCGCGCAGCTGGGCGCGGAGCAATTCTTCCCTCCGGACTCGGGTACAATAAAAATCAACCGAGCGGAGAGCGTGCGCCGAGCTTCATCAAAGTCGAGAACTAAATTAAAATTAGAGGGCGAGGCTCTCCAAGTGCGCGCTCGCGAGAACGAAAAGGGGGGTGTAAGTGAGTTTGCCCTCGCGCGTGAAATTGCGCGGCGCTGCCTGTCATTTCTCCCCCCCCCCCCCTCTTTTTTCCATCCCCCATTCCCGCCTGCGCCTGTGTTCCATTTGCCGCGACGCTCCGCGAGATCCAATTGGCCTCTGCTCCGTGTACCAGCCGCGGGGAGGCCGGATTACGAGGTCGTAATCGCGGAATTCATCATCGGGTCTTTAGATAAGTATACTCGCACTTATCTCGCGGAGGAGCTTTCAAAGAGTCCCAACGTATACCTCGCGTCCTCGGCGCCCCCAACACTCGGCCATTCGTAACACGAGCTTTCCGCGAGCGAAAGTTGCCAACCACGGGGACGGGAGGGGGGGGGGGGGGAAATTCCGCGTGATCCCTTTGCGCGAGAACAGAGGGTTGCAGAGGGTGGGGTCGCAAAGTTTTTCCAGCTGCATTTTTCACGGCGCGAGCCTCGTCCACCGACGGGCGTGGCTTCCGGTTGGAAAAAACTTGCACCGCCCCGGGCCATCGCGGCAAGCACCACTGTTTTACGCGGGGGTGGGGATGAATTATCCCCGGTTAGTCCGGTTACGCGCGCGGTACAAGTGTCTACTTCGCGCGCGGGCAGTTTTTCGAAAATTCCGCAGAGAATATTTCCGAGGTAGCGCGATACGAGCGGAATCGTTCGCGCTGAATACCCACGAGGGCTCGAGAGAAATTCCGCTCCGACATTTTCACCCGGTGCAACGAAGCGGCGGACATCCGCGCGCTGGAGGGCCGTTCTGGGAATTACCGGAGCTTGCGTTAAAAATCAATCCCCCCCCTGATGAGCATCGTCGAAACAACGATCCGAGTGGTGCAAATCGGATAACAACCACTCGACGTCGCTGTTTCATCGCGTTGCCGCCCGAAATCAAAACGAATCGGGGTCCCCACCCCGCGGCGGAGAAAACATTGCACTGGATTCGAGTCGCCCGTTTTACGAGCCTCCAAAACCCGTCGATGAACCCGCGAGCTCGTAACCCCCGCCCCCTCTTTGATCCTGCCCGACGGACTGTCCTTTCATGCTATTGCGCGT
>JAPYYV010015857.1:0-18610 GCA_030522625.1 Copidosoma aretas
ACAAATGTGCATCTCTCCAGGGCGGTCCCTGGGCCCGAGGGCGCTTGCGAAGCAATAATACCCGAGGGACCGTTGGGACCCCCCTGGTCGGATGCACATAAGTGGCAAACGCTGTTTTTCCTAACGAGGGTTTACCAGGGTTCCAAAAAGGCCCGAGGTAGGAAAAATTATTGATTTTTTGCTGATAACGAGGCCGAAAGTACTTTCTGCCCATGACGCGGGCCCTGAAAGTACTTTGGGCCCTCACTTTCCACCCGAATAATAGAATAGTTATATTATGATACTCCATACTGGTGTGTATATTACACTAACGCATGAAAAAACCCGGAGGATATAGAAAAAAGAAGGGATCGAAAATCACATGATTTAACTCGTTCGGAGAGCGTTTACTTGAGTCATATTTGCTCACAGCCATTTGGGCAAAAAATTAATTTCCATATCAAAAAGTGCGCATTAAAATTTGCTTGTATATTTTATAGCAGTTATGTAGTTATTTCAGAAGAAACAAGTAATCCCAACGAGATTTGCATGTAAACCCAGTAACCCCAGCGAAATATTCGTACAAACCCACTTACTCCAGCAAAATTATCAATGCAAGAATGGTAATAATAATAATAATAATAACAATGATAATATCATCGTGTAAGTAATATCAATTTTGATGGATCATAACGCCTGTAAAATTACTAGTGACTGCCCGTTACAAGATACAACAGAGAAGCCACAATCACCACGGGACGAGTGTAAATGGCCCCTGAATCTCAACGCAGGAGAATAAAAAGCCACAAAGCATTAGCGATTTCGTATTTCTCGGATGCGATAATATTAGGGATGGTACAGCGCGCGCGTGCAGCAGAGTAGTAAAAACATAAATATATACCTCGAGAGCCAATAGCATTGGGAGAGAGTAGCGTATAAATAAGTATTATACATATATATAGAAGGAAGAGGAGAATTGCAGACCGGCCACCTACCTCGCGTCGTAGCGACGCCTGCCTCTTCTCTCTCTCTCTCTTTATACCCAGAGGTATACATGTATACTCGAGAAGCCCTCGGTCCTGGCGCCAGGGCAGGCACAAGCCGCCACCAGCAAACATGCCCCTTTCTCTTTTCCTTCGGAAGAGCAGGAGGAGGAGGAGGAGGAGGAGGAGGAGGAGGAAATATTATTACCTATATTCCACCCGCGGCTACGGGCGCGAGCAACGTCCGTCCTGCAGTGGGTAGGGGGATGCGCGCAGAGAGGAAGAGATAAAAATTTTATCGGTGAGAGTGAGGATGAGAGGAGGCAGTGCTCGACAACGACTGTACGACTGTACGTGCCCCTGCAGAAGAGGAAGGAGAAGAAGTCGGTACATCGTAAGACCGTGGCGCTGAAACGCAGACGCGAGTATAACGAGGGCGGCCGAGGAAAAGAGAAACGGATAACAGCGGCAGCAGCACTCGGCGGCCATTGTTTTTGCCCCGCTTACGGCGCTTTTTTCTTCCGGGCAGAGAAAAAATATGCCCATCAGTTGTAAGTATAGTTACGAGGACGTGAGATTTGATTATTGTTGTGTCTGTATAATCGAGAAACTACGGGGAACGATATATTTCAGCTGTTCCGTTGTTGCAATTTCGTCCGGAGGTAATTATATAGCCTGTAAGTATGGTACACGTATATTATAATGTACGCTCGAGGGTCGGCCAGGCAAGGCCGTCCCGAGAAGGTGCACCAAGCATCGGCACGGCCTCCGGAGATTCATTCATTCATTCATCCGCGTTGCTGCTGCCGCCAGGGAGTAATGGGGAAAAAAGCTCGAGTAAGTTCTGAATGAACGGGCTCGGTGTGGGGGGAATAAACGAGAGAGAAAGGAGCGATCGAAATTACGCAGAAGCGATTTGCGCGGGGGTCCGCTCCTCTCTGCCGAATCGATTAAGCACGCGGCGCATCCCGGAGTTATAAACTGATGCTCGCTCTGCGGCTCTCGCGGGGCAGGCGGGTAAGGGCCGCGAATCGAGTTTTTTGCCGGCTCGTGACTGTCAGAGTAACCGCTGGCCGTGGCGCCACAGCGCGAGCCCCCCCCCCCCCCCCCCCCCCCCCCCCCCCCCCCCCCCCCCCCCCCCCCCCCCCCCCCCCCCCCCCCCCCCCCCGAGCCCCGGCGGGGGGGGGGGGGGGGGGGGAACGCGTGCTCCTCGCGTCGGCGTCGGTGCGGCTAAAGTGCCCGCTCGCCAGCGCCTCGCCGTTTGTCTCGATCCCCCACCCTGAATCACTGTTTTTTGTTTGTTCGCGTTTTTTTCCAAATAAAATGGCGGCTGGCCGGCACCGCGGCGTCGTTGTCCACGAGCAGCGGAGGAGCCGGCCGAGGTGGTGGCAGCAGTGGACCACCAGAGAGAGGAGAGCGGCCGCGATTAGACTCACAAAACAAACGGTCCCACGGATCCTCGCCCTCCTGGTCGAATCAGGGGGCCCCCGCAGACCGATGGCGCGCCGTAGCAAGGGAGCACACCGTCGGGATAATTGGATATCCGAGCTGCTGCTTCACTCTCGGTGCAGTACTGCAGACTGTACAACATAATATATCTACCCGTATATTATATAATACAACATACGTATAGGTGTTATACCTATACCTGTATTATAATGATGATAACAATACGCGTGTATACACACTATATATTAACCTTGGGTTGTGCCAATGTGTTTCATTATTATTATTATTATTATTATTATTATTATTATTATTATTATTATTATTATTATCATTACAATACTGCATGCAGATCGAGTGTGTCCGTGTAATGTGGGATGCGAGCGATGAAAAAAGCAGCAACGCTAGCTATTTGATTTTGCGAGTCGTCTCGTACCTCGTACACGTGTAGTAAGTATAATATAAAGTGGTATAGTATAGTGGTGCTCCAGGCATCCAGAGTATCCCTGACCATTTTCGTTTCAAAGAGCTGTGCCAGTTAAATTCTTCAGCCGTTGTGTTATGTACAAACTGTTATACGTATTATGGTATATTATACGTGTACGGGTATACCGATGGAAAAAAACAACTCTTGTAGTCTAACGCGTATACATATATATATATATATATATATATATATATATATATATATAATGTACAAGCATAGCAGAGGAGAGAAGGATCAAGACTAAACGATGGGGACACGATTCTCGGTATAAAATACTAATGTCGTTCATATACATGTATAGGTACACAAGAGAGAAGTGTTTTATGACGGAACGAAATGGCTTCTCGCGTCCCGAGTTGTAGTACGGATGGTTAGATACAGCATATTATACTCTCTTCTCCCGGGCTCCGATGAGCTTTTTGCCAGGGGAGGGTTGACGCGACCTGTAGACACATACGAAGCACACCTTCACACGCGTCGTTGTCGTTCTCGTCTCACAGAAAGACGGACGAGAGAAAGAGAGATAAAAAGGTAGTCAGCTCTCATCTCTCTGTCCCCTCTATCGGACTGCGATCGCGAGCCAGCGAAATATCTCACAGCCGGCTTTGACTTATCGTCGCGGTGCCCAGAGTCGGGCTGCGGAGAAATAGTAGTAGTAGAAAGGGCATCGGAAAAAGGTATACCCACCTATCTACCTACCCGTGCGACGACGACGACGATGCCAGAGTCCAGACGTGCCTCTCCCCTCGATGGGGCAAAAAAGGACGATGGGCGCTCAAATTGGACCGGACACGCAGCCAGCGCTACGGAGTCCAGCCGTCCGATAGCCTCTCTCGATCTCGTTTCGCTGGTCCTCCCCCTTTTTTTTTCTTCTTCTCCTTCTTCTCTATTTCAAATCCATCCCCCTTCCCTGGTAGCTACGGCTCTCAAATTTTAGCGCGGAGTCTTATACTCCGTCATTCGGCATCGGTATCATCGACAATATTTACGTACTCGCGTTCGGCCCGTCGAGAGAAAACGGCACTCCATTTTCCAACTTCGGAGCCGCGAGACTCTGCCCCGGGCACTCAAAACTTTCCGCGACTCTGGTCCACTTTCGTGTCGCGCGCGGCAGAGTGTTCGACTCTCTGCTATTTTCTGCTCGTTATATATTTTCGTTTTTTTGTTTTGTTTTTCCATCGCACAGCTCCTTCTCGCGGGTTCGAACCGACTAGGGAGATCTGAAAAAATCAACGTCGGAGTCAAGTATATATTACACATGACAGGAGAACAGACGAGATCGGCGTCAGTGGCCAGCCGAAACACTAATCGAGGCGTCGGGCAACGCAGCGGCATAAGGTGTATTCTTTATATACTAGAGTTACACCGAAAAAAAGAAGGAGAAAAAGAAAAGATCCAAAATCAGCGGCGATCGTTGAATCGTTATATATATATATATATATATATATATATATAAGGGCAGAGCGAAAGACAGACGCGGCGTATAAAACCAAGGTGATCTAGCTAAAGTAACATACTACATCGTCGGAGGCGAGAGACAGGAGTCAGGAGAGCGAAAGAAACATGCTGTCCGATTAATCTGCCGACACCCATCTCCGCCGCGGTCACCGGCACGTATATAACAAACACGACGCGCGCGCTGTATACGTGTATATACGGCGCCACCCGTCCGCCAGCCTTTCTTCTTCTTCCAGTGTGTTGTTGTCGTTACATAAGAGATGAGTATACTTACGTCATGTATATACCCGGAACGTTACAGAGAGGCAGAGATAATAATATACAGTCACACGCCAGAATGTACTAAACTCTCCTGATGTGATGGCGAGGAACTGGACGTGTCGTGTGTGTGCTGGAATCGCGCGCGTCACCGGCGATTGACAGGAACAGATGTATATATACTTGTAACATAAGTACGTCATATGGATTTCGTTTCTCTCGAGAGTCGAGCGTGCAATCGGCGGGAAACAAACGATTTATCCATCCGTCATGGGTGCAAAAAATCTTCGAGTTGAAAATGCAGGGCCAAAAACACTATGGTGGATCAAACATACGTATAGGTCATGATTGCCCTACAATTTTTCGCTATTTATGCACCCACAAGCGGACAATATAATATTGTACGACGAAGCCAATCGGTCGAGGCTTTGTATATCGTAGGAGCCACTCGAGGGGGTGACCGACTGTACGTATAATATGCGATCGAGGTCCTGCCGACCAAGCGAGCAGTCCTGCAAGCACCACACACGTCCAGCAGCAGCAGCAGCAAGAGGACGGGGTAGGGGGAGTGGAGGGTCAGAGGAGGCGGCAGCAGCAGCAGCTTGGGGCTCGGAGGCGCTGGAGCCCGGCTGGGCCGAGGGGGAGGACGACGGCCCCGCCAAGTCAGAGACAGAGACGGAGTGCCGGCTGGCCAGCGGAGCTTGTCCACTCTCTATACTATACATGTATATACATGCTCGACGACTACTACTACTACTACTACTACTCCTACCGAGGAGGGGGGCAGGGGAGGGGTACCAGAGTCCAGGGCGGGTAGCAGCACTGCCCGCGGGGCGCGATCGATAGAGGCTAGAAACGCCGGAGGCGCCGCTCTAGGAGGTGGACACACGCCAGTGCTTTCGCGCGTGCCTCCTCCCCTGCCAGTCACCTCGCCTACTACGTATAGCTGGTGTACGTGGCTGAGCTCGATACCAAACTCGTGTGTGTTGTATGTATATGCCATATCCCCGGTGTCCCTCCTACTCCTTTCGCCTCCGATCCACCCTCGCCCCCAACAGCACTTGTATATATATGTATAAATCTTAGAGGACACACTACGTGAATTATTATATATACCTATACGTACCGCTGATACCCGGGTCTCGAGCACCGGGAAAAATGTCCCACGCTCCTCCTCCTCGATTGGCTATTTCCGCAGCCCATTGTTTATTTTGGATGACAATACCTATATTCACTTTAATATGTATTTATACAATCACTAGGATTGTAGATGTATGGTATATATATGGTATATACGTATATTGTTAGTTTTTTTTAGCAGTGATGAGTCGCTGAAAAACAACGTTGGATCAACGAGGTGCATGTTTAACAGTACAACCAACGGTGAAGTACTTACATTATACACTTATCTATTACTATTAGGTACTCTCATTATTCTTCCGCGGTGGTCCATCCGATTTGCCCGTGGGAAATTTTTTCAAGTCACATCATCGCGTGTCTCCGCAGTTCAAGGGTATATTATACTTACGAGTACACACGCTTGGTAAAGCCGTTCTCTGTGCCCCATTGCCCAA
This sequence comes from Copidosoma aretas, assembly GCA_030522625.1. Taxonomy (NCBI): domain Eukaryota; kingdom Metazoa; phylum Arthropoda; class Insecta; order Hymenoptera; family Encyrtidae; genus Copidosoma; species Copidosoma aretas. The sequence goes on from JAPYYV010015857.1 coordinate 6,186, forward strand.
ACACGTTCCGTGCTTCCTCTGACGCAGCTGTCGATTTTTTGCAGATCCAAGCGTTGCCTCACCTCGAAATATACCATTCTCAACGAACAAAGTTGTCCATACTATACAGAGTATGGTAGAGTGGTTGCGCCCCATCGCTCGTACTGTGCGTGCCGCGCTCTCTGCTATCCAGTTTTAACGCCCCCGAGTAGAATGTGGGTAATTTTCATTTCCAGCCCTAAAGTTGTCATTTCTCCCTTTGTGACATTATGTCGAGGAGCGTACAGCTGCCGGACAGTCTATATACACACACACACACCTGTATTACAGGTACATCAATAATACACGCGCCATCGCTCGGACGGTGGATATTCGGTTTTGCGCCTAATGATGCATCACGTGTGCTTGGCGCGTGTATGTGCGCATACAATAGCTAACGATCGCAAGTGTGCCTGCCTTATACACGCGTACGTTGTTAACCCACTGTAAAAATACTCCAACAGCCGCGTAGAAATTATTTAACAAAGTGTACTATAGTTGTACGTTTGAAAGTTTACGGTATTCACGATACGTACACATCCGCGGAGAGGGAGGTGGAATAATATAGTGCCCGTACGTACCTATACTTAGAGGGTCATGAGAATGACAGTCGTGTCCATACGGGACACACGTCACCATACACATACCAATAGCTGGTGGGTTACAAGATTCGTCAAAAGCGACGGACCCTACGGCCTAAAAATTTCGTCACACTGCAGCAGTAAAGCGGCGCGCAAAAAACAGCAGCAAAAGCTGGGGCAGACGGGATCGATCAAAATTTCGGGGCTACTACTGAGGGAGGGGGGGGGGGGGGGGGGGGAAAAAAAGCGAGCGGGGGGGGGGGGGCGGCACGCGGCAAGGGTAAAAAGCTGGCTGCTAGGCCGGGAGAGATGCTCATAAATAAGGCCAGAGCTGTGGCATGCGAAGGGTGGCGGGGGAGGGAATTTCTTTCGACGGCGAGGAAAAAGATGCGCTTTTGGCCTCCTCCCTTCCCCTTCCTGTCCGCGATGCTCCGAGGCTTCGGGGAACCGATTTGGTCAAGAGGCTACGACTTCCGGGAAATAAGTGCCGGCCTGGCGGGGCAGTTTCGCCATCGGGAGGAAAAAAGACCCGACTGCGGAGGGATGGATGGATGGATAGAGGTGGGTATAGATATCTACGGGGGGAGCGGGAAAAAAAGTAGATCGGGAGATCCATACGTCATCTCGATCTCTGGCTCCATATACCTGTAGAATATACCCAACCCGCGCATGTTTACGTATTATCCGCGCGCGGTACGTATTATCATTTCCAGCTACCCGGTGCACTCTATCACGCGATGTACCCGCGGCTTGGATGGATTTGGTGTCAGCGGTTCTTGCGAGAGGCCGATTAGCCGACTGATCGATTTTCCGGGAACTATCAGAGACCCCCCCCCTGCCCAGCATGTCGCGTGTCCTTCCCTCTCTCGCGTGACGGATTTTCATCGTGGTATAATACCGTGCTGGCACTGGTATTAATTTTTTTTTCCTTCCCCCCCCCCCCCCCCCCCCCCCCCCCCCCCCCCCCCCCCCCCCCCCCCCCCCCACCCCCCCCCCCCCCCCCCCCCCCCCTTTCACGGAAGCCCCGCTCTTTTCATTAATTTTATGTCCCTCGAGCTCTTCCTGCCCCGGTAACTGTATGTATGTATATATATGCACACCAGTGTAAAAGCCACCCTCTTTCCCTGCTGGGTGCAGACGCTCGTACATCTATGCACGTATTTTACTGCAGCGACATCGGTTCAGCGTTCGAGTCGAGCTTGACGCTTGATCAAACGTATATTCAGATTGTGCGTAGAATTATTGAATTGCACTATTTTCATTTGTGTATAAACTTGATGAGAAAAATTGCTGTAACAATCGTAGCATTTTATTTGATTCAACAGCAAGTTCAGCCAGTTCCACGTGTAAGTTCACGGAGAAAACAGTTGCAGGAATTTTTACCGTAAAAGCATTATCGACTATTGACGACACCTTTTTCCTCGATCAGGGGAAAAATTACCGTGTCTTCGCTGTTAAAAGTACAAGCTTATAGCTACCTGAGATGGATCTTTCTTATTTTTCCAATAAAATTATCGTAAAGCTGCGGTGAACAATTTAAGGGACCGTTGCGTTAACGGTAAAGATTCCTATAACTTTTCACGATTAATAAATTATGATGTATCACATGGTAGGTATCCATAATAATATCGTTCCAGTATCACCAGCAGCAGCAGCAGCAGCAGCAGCATCCAATTAGTAGCGTACACTTTCTCTTGCACGCGGCGTTTTCAGCGAGATCGTCTCGCTGGTAAGATTATTATTGATTTGAATATTACGGAGACGGCGACGACCCAGCCCCCCCCCCCGTCCCTACTATCGCCCCGCCGACATAATTCAATCCCGAAATATTAATAAGGATCGAGCGAGCCAGAGGGAAGCAGGGGAGGGGGATGAAGAAGAAGCGCCGACATAAAAATTTCTGCGGGAGGGGGCCGAAAGAAAGGAGCCGAACTTTTGGCGCCGCGCGCACGCACACATCGACGAGCCGGAGCGTTATGAGTCGAATTAATGAATCTCGTTATTTATGGGTGGCCTTTGTTTTAAGGCACGGTCATACGACCGGCCGTCCTTTGGGCCCCACCGCGAGATTTAGGATCTTGTCACTCTCCTCCCTCCTCCCGTCCGCGGAGCCCGTTTCGGTAAACGCGCTCGTTCTCCGCACGAAGCGTCTAAACGTATAATACAGCTATGAATTCCGTTTTCTCCTGCTGCTGCTGGCAAACTTTGTTTCGAGCGCGACTCCATTCCGCACGCGTCAATTTCTGAGCTCGCTAATTATAAGAGCAGAGTCGCTGTTTCACGGAGAAATAATTTAATACAACTCGTTCCGTATAATATACTCGCGTCAAAGAGGTAGGAAGTTATTTGTAGTTTTTCGAGCTCCGGACGCGACTATCGATTATAATACACACCTGTACGCCTTTGTTCCTCGGGATTTCCACGAATGCGGTATAATATTGTTTTCCAAGCAGGCATACGGTCGTAAATAGATTGCATAAACTCGATTGGGCTACTTATAGCTTCTCGAATGGCGTATGTCTGCAAGAACTTTGTATGTTTCAATCAGGCGTACCTATGTATGTCTATGAATCGTATAAATATGTATTTCCATAGATGTTTATGTATACATCATATTATAAATGCCTTTGCCAAGAGGCGTGTCAAACCCTATGCCCAACACTCCCCCCACGCTGTGGGAGGCTGATTATTGTCGGTTATACATTCGTGTCGTTCTATAAACAATAAATAAACATCGACGATAAGGAAGTTATAGCTAAAGCTATGCTATTTACGTAAAACGTGAGCTAACGTATACTTACGAATGGATCGATACATCGTAGGCTGACTGAAGTTACATTAAATGTTGTAAACAATTTTGAAAAATAAAGACCACTTTGAGCGATTGTTTTTTGGTTCTTTGAACCCCTGCAGTGGGTGGAGGAAGTCAAGAAATTAAAGTAATAATTTGTCTCCGAAGATTCGTGATTTTCGAATTGTTGTTCAAAATGGAGATAAGCAAAAAAAAGTATCGGTGCACCTTTAACGATCGCGTACGGCAGATGACAAAAGCCAGAGGACCGAACAGAGGAGCCGCTCCGGCGGAGGGAGGAAAAAAGGTAGCGGCTTAGTACTCGTATTATACGCAAGCGTGGGAGGGGGGGGGGGGGGGCGGCAGATAGGAGAAAATAAGAGATGCAGCGCTGCAGAAGTAGAAAAGGAAGAGTGAGAGAGAGAAACAAGACGATGCGTGTATATGTATACGCGCTGCCGTTGCACATGCAGAAAATAGAGGGGGACTCGTGTGTACATGTGTCGTCGTAGGGAGCGAGCAGAGAAAAAGAGAGCAAAGGACCGCGCGCGGCCGTCCACCGGCGGCCGTTCGAATGTTTAAACAAACGAGTAATTATCTTAACTCGATCTTGGGATCGGAATCGTTCGTATATAGTGTCCCTCGCCCACCGCTTAGCCATTCTTTCTTTTTCTTCTTCCTCTCCTTATACTTCTTCTTCTTCTCCTTCTGGTCTTCGTCGTCGTCGTAGTCGTAGTCGTTTCTTTATGCAATGTACTACCTCATCCTTTACGCTTCCACAGCATCCTCTTTATCTACTTCGGTCCCCCTTTCTCATCTCGTAAAACTGTATGTACTTTATTTTTCGTCTTATTGCCTTTACAGTTGTGTTAACATTTGTTTTCACTTTCTCCCGACTCTGCAATCCACAATATTAAATATAATTAGCTGCTAGAGACTCGAGAAATTTAGTATCCATCATCGCATGTAACACACCATTGAGCCAATTGAAAAATCTATTTCATATCGTTGGCGTCTATTGTGATGTTTTCAATTTAAAATTGAGATACTTGAAGGACAGTTTGTTGATTCGCATGAGGTACAGGAACAAAACAATATCAACAAGCGTTCAGGGTAGAAAAAAACAATGAATTCCAACTTCTGTTTCTTCCAAGGCTGACACAACCATGAGTGCCACCGATCGCCGAATCAGCGCGATCCCAGGGCGAATCGCTGGTATGAACTTTTGTAAAAAAATGAATAAAATAATAAAAATCATCGCGACTCAGTGGGTACGAGTTCGTACAACTCGTCGTCCCGACCTTGAATCTTCCAGCCAAGACATCATATGTATCATTTGTAACTAATACAGAGACACGGATCTATTAGGTAAGTATTTTTTCCTCCCGTTTCCCCACTGGTGGGCACGTAATGAAAGAGAAACGAGGTAAATCCAGCGGGGCTCGAGCCTCTTTCGGATCCGAGGCAGTTGTACTTGTAACATGCGAGGATGCGAGGAGTAACATCAGACTCGGCACGCTTCCCTGTGCAATAAAAATACACCTTGAGACGGTAACGGCGCGGACGACGGAGCCAGAATCGCTGTGTATATAGGTATATAATATATACATACGAGTATAATGTATATAAGGGAGAGGCCGGGCGATTATGCACGCGCCGTTTTTTCGGGCCGCGAGCCATTTGAGACGCCCAAGCGAGCGGCAAAGGCATCAGAGAGAGAGAGAGAGAGAGAGAGAGGGACGTATAGAACGAGGAGAAGTCGCGGGCAAAAGATCCCGTGAGGGATGGCGCGCGGTAGCAGCGGCGCTTGTGAAGAATAGGAACGACACGGGCTTATAAATACGCTCGCTCGCTCTTCTTCCTTTTACTACGGGGATGAAATTAGCCCTGAAATGTGCCGGAAAAGTAACGCTGCCGCGAGAGATGGGTCCGGGGCTAGGGGTGGTGGGCGCCTCCTCCTGTTCCCTTTTTTCCCCTCCGCCAAGCGTATATATATATATATGTATGCATGCGCATAATACACACACGTGCGGCGTGAGCCAGGAGTACTACGTCCCGTTAAACGGATCCCCCGTCCGCCTCTCTCGGCCGTCTCCACAATTATATCTGTCTGTCTGTCTATCAGGTGGGCCCTTTCACCCTCCGATGCAGCGGCTCCCTGGGATCGCATCCTCCCTTTGTCCCGCGAGCGAGCGAAGGAATTACGCGGGCGAGCGAGAGGATCGGGCTGGAGCCTTTTTTTTTCCCCCGGCTCCTCGGAGAAGAAAACTCGCGCTATTTCTTCCTCTCCGCTGCGTTCGTTTCTCTCTCTTTTTCTTTTGCTCCCATTCATATAAGCGCACGCGTATAGGGTATATATACCGAGCATGTCTCAGCCGTGGGCCCTCCTGAGCCTTGTGCGCATACATAACCGTCGGGTGTACGCGCGGGAGCTGAGCCCCCGAATTATTTCTTCGACCGATATCCACTCCCCTATTGGCCCGCAGCGTCGAGCAGCGCAGGATGGATGGTACGGCACGAGTGGTATTAGCTCCACTCCCCTTTGTGGTGTTAAGTGATTCTTCACCGGCTGCACTTTGTTCGATTCCCTCGGGATGATCAAACTACACGTTTCGCGGAGAAGGAGAACAAATACAACACGACAATGATGTACTATAAACGTAGGCGGTGAAAAAGTGCTCCGGGGCAAACAAGAACAAGGCTCTCCGTTGTGACAGTGCTGCATGTTGCACATGGATGGAAATAACTTCGCGATCCGGCGAAAGTTCGGCAAACAGCATCTCCAGCGCAACGCACCGCTGCAGCGACGGTGCAACCGCCTCTTTGCATATAATGGGGAAAACCAGCGCGGGCGAAATAAGTCGGGAAAGGCAGGTCTTACGGCGAGCCTCATCACCGAGCAGCGAACGAGGGAGAATGGGGGAATAATTGCTGTGGTCGATGAAATTTGTTTCTCGCTTTGCGCATTTTTTACGTCTGTTTTCGCGCTAAATTGGGATACGATGCGCCCGCGGTCGTTTATATATACGTACAGGTATACAGAAGGGGGGGGGGGGGGGGGGAAGCCGCGTTTCGAAAACAGAGGCTAAGCCTTTTCGGAGAAGAGAGATTCAGCATGACTGTACTCAGCTGGACGATTAACGGCATGGAATCACGGGTGGCATCAAAAACAAACAAACTGGCTGTAGAACTTCTACGTTCTATACAATAGATACATCTGAGGCGTCTGGATCAACATCACTTGAAACCAATGCTGCCGTTGGAGCCAATTTTTTGTCCCCCTGCTGTTAAAATTTTCCCCAACCACGTTGTCGTAGAAAAACATTTCGTTTGTTTCCACAACAACATAAAAGTTGCGTGAATTAGATTCGAGTACCAACAGTGTAAAGATCGGCGTTGCGCGTGCTGTACGATATACACTTGAACAGAGAAAAAGAAAAGAGGGATCGAGCAGGTATGCGAATTCGACGAAGCGATAAAAACCGAATCGATCAACCCACGCCTTATCCAGTAACAGAGCGAGATTTCCATTTCTGGTCGAAATCCTTAAATAACGGACCCTACATCACAGTGTATTATAGAGGTGATGCGCGCGATGGAGGAAGCCGGCGGCGGCGACGAGTGAAAGTGAGTATAGTCTAGATGCAGATATTGTATATGGGGTAATATACGTGTATTGTGTAGCTATATAACAGGAGGACCGATTGGTCGAGTGAATCCGAGGCGAGCGACGACAGGAAACGGAGAAGGAAAAGAAGACTTATGGCATCGGGCATGACACGGAGATACAGCCAGCCAGATAAGACTGTGGCGCTCGAAAAGCCGGCCGGCCGGCCGGCCTACAGGGCCTACCGGTCTGCCCATTCTTTGCCTCTCCCAGGAGCAGCGGGCTGCTTACACTTTGACAATAGTAATGGATACGTTTAATCCAATTGGTCGTCGGCAGGGGGGTCCCTCTCCCTCCCCCCCCTCTCTCCCTCTGCATTGTGACAGAGCCGGCTGTCCGAGCGAAAGAGAGTGACGGACAGCAGCAGCCATAATACATGCACACGTCCTGTGTAGTCGAGAGCGGCTGCTGGAGTAGAAAAGAGGGATGGGAGCGAGAGAGTCGAAGAGAATCCAGGTATATAGACGACGGCGGTGGTTAGCCGGGCTGCTTAACCAATTTACGGGAGAATGGCTGGAAATTTGCTTAAAATCGGATCCGTCCCGCACGCAACTGATGCTGCTGCTGGGCAAATAAAAGAACGGGAATACAGAGGGGGAGAAGGACAGTAGCGCGGACCACTGGTCAGGGTAGAGAGAGAGCGAGAAAGTGCACAGGCGCCGGCGGCACCTCGAGTCTCAATCGGGCGCATCGGCATTGTAGTCTGTATATATACATACACCTATACTTAACTGTAGGTGCCCGTATTACTTTTTATTGTTGTATCCTACGCGCTGGTTTATTATACCATGGTCTATTCCTTCTTCTGTCTGTTAGAGCTGCGGCATCCAGATTTAAAGTTGAGTGGGCTACAAGGTCACCGTCATCGATCAGACGCGCCCCACTCACTTCTACTATATAGATGTACCAATAGGGCGGAGACGTTTGCAACTTTCGTAGAATATTATGGGCAAGCTAAACAAATTCGTTTTCCCATCAAATGCACATTTGCACAGTCGCGAGGGGAGATAGGATCGAGCCATGACAGCTTTGCGCGTAAGTCTTCTTTCCTTTTTAGCAGTGAAAATTGCGCTTGCGTGAACGCAATTGTATGCAAGATAGAAGGTATACATGTACATGCGCATCGGGTTTAGTAACAAAAATTACGCGATACCCGCGGTTACCGGTACTACAGTGCATTTTGAGAAGACGCTAGATGCAGCTTCTAGCTTTATGTGTCCATGACGTCACTACAGCGCAAATGTTGAATACTCTAACAATATATTTAAAAATAATAACCGTACTCTTAAAATGACCTTGTTTGCGTATGAATAGTAGTAATATTCAAAGTAAAACACATGTTTGGACGTAAATTGTTCCAACTTGCTGAAAAATTAATTCACTTCTTAAAAACCAGATAACCTCTTAACTGACTGGACGTGATGCTAAAAACTGCGTCTTGACGCTGGAAATCCGACAATGTTGAACTACACGTTGACGTTGAAATTTTCTTCGAGGATCCCGCCAAAATGTATGTTGTATGTCGTCAATGGCACTCTTGTACTTGAGTCAAGATGGCGTCTTGCGGTCTTCGCGTCTCCAACTATACTGTTTTCCTGTCAAGCAGAAGACGCGCGATATTTCCCGAGCATTGCGCATAGCACGATTTTGGATTTTGGTATTAGTCAGTGTTGTTGTAGACGCGAAGACGGCAAGACGCTATCTTGACTCAAGTACAAGAGTGCCTTTGCCCTTTGGCGACGTACAAGATACATTTTGACGGGATGCTGGAAGAAAATTTCAACGTCAAAACGAAGTTCAACATTGTTGGATTTCCAGCGTCCTGACGCAGCTTCTAGCATCACGTCCAGTCGGTCAAGAGGTTATGTGGTTTTTAAGAAATAAATATCGAATTTTTCATCAAGTTGGAACAATTTACGTCTAGGAATTGTTTTACTCTGAATATTTTTTTTATTCATACGCAAAGAACGTAACTTAGTGCTATGGTTATTATTTTTTATGATATGGTTAAAGTATTCGGAATTTACGATGTAGTGACGTCATGGACGCAGGAAGCTAGAAGCTGCTTTCAGCGTCCCGTCAAAGTGCACCTTTATACACGCGAGAAGGGCCGCGCTCCGCGGATTCATTGAAATCGCAGGGAGTCGAGCCGATAGCTATACAGAGTCGAGACGGGACGGCGCTCTGGCGCCAGCGTGTGTGGTCCCAATCCCAGGCGCATACCTTTCTCGCGCGCAGGCGCAAAACTGTACCCAGTATCTATAAGCTTGCCCATGTACAGGGGGCCCTGGTGCTGCCTGCAGCTGCTCGCGCCACGATACACATACACGCCATATACTTAATACATATGCGATAGCTGTATCTGTATATGTATATATTTTATACCTGTTGGGTATGGGCTGCATTTGCACCACTGCCCAATGCTCATCGTCGTCCGCGTGTGCAGTGCGCAGCCCCCATACCCCCTTCCCATCTGTAGATGTCTTAAGCAGATTGGGCCGACGCGCCGCGCCTTGCAGAGCGCAGCATCTTTCGCTCCATGCTCTTCGCTTCTCCCTCTGCAGTTCCGCGGCTCCCTATCGCTTACTTCCCTTTTTGCGCGGCATGCGCTTCCTTTCCCGCCGACGCTACCACTGTCGCCGCTTCACGGGCGCGGAGCCGAGGGTCCAGAGTTTATAGTATATGCTGTATGCACGCGCTGCTCCTCGATTTTCTCCTCCCGCTCCTCCGTGGCTCCAGCAGAGAGGGAGATACGCCGGTCTGCATTATAGATTATAATTATTCGCGGAACGAGTTTCTGCGCCGCCGCAGTAGCTACTGCCCTTTTGCGAGTACGCGGTTCATGATGGTTCATAATCTTGCTTCGTGCTCACGAAATTTTTCCTCTCGAGCTCGGCCCTCCCTACCTCCGAGACCCCCTCGTGACTCCACATTTACCTATGTAATACATATGCTTTTCGTATATAGAGCACACGTGAGTCTTCTGCGCCATGCCGTGGAGTTGGAGGGTTGGCGACAGAGTGTCAGTGCAGGTTTTCAATAAGAAGCTCTGTACACCCACATCGATACTTTGTATCATATAATTTAGAACATCATTTTACCAATTGTACATTACTTCTGTACTTCAAACGGAAAAAATTGTAAAGGAACAACGATTCTTTTAACTGTTATGATCTTGGTCTAAGTATTTTATCTTGAAAGATTGATTGTGCTATGACAGAAGTATGACAGAAATGTATGTCGATCTATTGTTTTTTTTTTTTTTTTTTTATGTTTATTATTAGCAATAAAATGAAAGCAAAGCTATGAATAATTTACATGGCATATTATGGTTTAGAATAAAATTTTACTACCGAGAATTTTTCGGAACTCTGAGATATGATATATTTGATTCAAAAATAAATGTGAAGATAGCATCTTGATGCTACTATACATTCAGAAATTTTGGAAAATAATTGTTTTGAATAACGATATTTATAAGTTTATGCAGTGAAATTCTTGTAGACTACGGCATACGGCTAAGAGAATTGCAAGAACATACTTTAATGTTTCCTGTAATTTAGGAATCAAATGTGACATCTTACCTATTTAGCTTATTTTGTCCTGATTGCTATTCCTCAGGGCCAGCCGGAGAAAATTTGACACCCAGGGCAAACGTCTTGAATGTCACCACCAGAAAAATTTCGTAACGAAATAAATACAAACTTAAAACAATAATATAATTGTTTAATAATATATTGATATAAATGAGAAAGATGTAGATAACACATTTACTGAAAGTGATGTATAAAATCCATCGTCCAAGTAATGGCGCGTCTATACACATCTAAGAGACTTAATAGTAACAATAATAATAATAACGTTCATTACTTTATGATTTTACTATGTACGGTTCATCATAAAATTAGTTGAACAATACGTTCGGAACATTTGTTGACGTCGTCATGTTTCCACTATATTTGATATGATTGTAGACGAAATAAACATAATGCTGACATGTTAGTCTTGTTTCTCCATGCTTTTATTTTAGCAAATATAAAAACACTGTCTTTGAAATCAATTGTTTCAGCTGTTCCTCGTTCAATCGATACACTGTTGACAAACCTACCAGTCTTTCTTGACTGATTGCAGAAGGGCAGATAAGTTTTAATTAGTTTTGATTTATGAAAACTGCGGTCACTACTGGCCATGGATAGAGAAAGGATCAGCAATAATCTCATGGCAGTTGCTTAATTAGTTACGCTATCTACAAACTGATGATTGAACAAATTAATGTAAGCGTCCTAGGCGCTTGCCTGGTTTTCCCATATTATGGTGGGGCCGAAGCAACCCTCATAATTTCAATACTGTTTTGATGTTCAAGCTGAGAAACTTGGACAATATCTTGCGTGAACCCTTAAACAGGGAGCGGGCTCTCTAGTTCCCTCCGAAGTCCTCAGTATCGTTGTCTAACACGATAATTTTGAACGTGACCACGAGAAACAGAGATTATCATCCGAGAGATCGAGTGTTTTCCCGACGAGTTTGAAACAACGCACTGATCTGAACTCCCCCGAAGCCGTCAATACTTATATGAATACCTGTTTGTGGAGAATATCAAAGCGGACTTGCGGCGTGGCAGCGGGAGGGCCGATAGTATAAAGATAATGTATTGACGAGCTATAGCTCCCGTGTCCCCCCAATGCCACCAATGTTTATACCTACACGAGGTAGAAACGGAGTCAGAAATTGGGGGGACAAGTGGAAACACGGATGCATGACGAGCGAGCGATCGGGGGGGCTCTCCCCTACACGAGGATGATAATGAGAACCGAGGGAGGCGGCACAGATCGGGTCCAGGTCTATGGCTATCTCATCTCCAGATCTCCTCCGCTTCTCGGCGTCGTCGATCTATATGCCTACCCAAACTATCGGAATGTCCACCACGAGGAACTCGCAGGGTAGTTTTTGTTTCTGCAACCGCAGGAGAAAGAGAAAGGGTTACGCACGACTGCTACAGCACGAGACCCTCTCTCCCTTTCCACCTGCTCCCTATCTCCCAACGACCAGCCAGGGCTCCACACACATACCAGTGCAGCTTGTGTGTAAGTACATAGGTATAGCTATACGTGTGTGCGCAGCATCGGGCGGCTATACGGAGAGAGAGAGAGAGAGAGAGAGAGAGGCGGGATGGGACGGACGGCGGGAAGAGAAGTAGGGCCCCGCGAGCTATAGGGAGCCCGCAGGGACGAGGAGGACGCGCGATGACAGCTCGTGGCGCCACCAACCCCCCGCAGTTAACGGCGCGACGGGCCCTGCCGCTCTCCTCCATCCTTTCCCCGATACCTATATATACACTTATACCCATTTCCCGACCGTAAAAGATGCA
>JAPYYV010015858.1:0-17263 GCA_030522625.1 Copidosoma aretas
CTTGGACTCTTCAGTGTGGCTTGTTAGCGATCTGCGCCACAGACGAACACGATAGATCAACTAAAACTGGCACTGATACGCTTCACATTATTTTGCGATTTTTTCATTTCTATTGACCTCATATTCAGAAAATTTAATAAATTTCCATTTTTTTTATATATTATAATATCCCAAGACAATGATAACAAGTAGTAAAATTTATTCTATTGACCTCATATTCAGAAAATTTAATAAATTTCCATTTTTTTTATATATTATAATATCCCAAGACAATGATAACAAGTAGTAAAATTTATTCAAATAAAATACCATCTACAATAATCAAAAGCATGAAAATAAACACTTTTTTAGCGGTGATATAAAGCTGGAAACAAAAATAATAACTCATCATAAATAAAAATCGGCAGAAGAAATATTGAGCTATGACCGATTACATATACACACCATACATACATGCACACACAAATACACACACACATGCATACAGACTGAAATTTTTGCAAGGATAATATGCAAAGTCCAGAAAACATATTCACAACATGTTATCTTGACATGTAGTTTTCAGTCCATGACAGTGTTTTTTCTTTGAGGAAGCAAAAACATGAGACATCTTCTTTTTTATCTACCTATGTAAAGTTAGAATGGGTGGAATCCACAAAAAACGCTTATATTTATAAATATCTTGTTGTCCATTCAAGCTTTAAAAGATAAGTTAAGTATTTTTCTTGTAATAAATGCTATTAATCTGTAGTGGGTTTGACCAAAAATTTCATTTTTCTTATTTTTAGTAACATAATAATATAATTTTTAGCATGTTTTTTTATGTGCTAATATACAAACAGATCCGGAAATAACGTAAACAACATTTTTGCCAACTATGCGAGAAATTAAGATTGATATTTTGTAGTATTTTTCTAAAAATTGGCCCTCGAAAGCGCAAACAACCTTTTACTTGAATAGATCACGTATTTTGTTCCATACTTTAATTCAAACGCGTACGACTAACTACAACATCGAAAATACACAGCAAAACTAGAAATGGACGATTCAACGATCAGACAAGTGCAAATAGGTTTTAAAAAACTCAAAAATAAAAAGGCAGCTAGAATAAAACATATCATGTCACATGATTAAATATAGGTGGAGGGTGGTATTATAAGGGGGGTCGATTATTATTACTTCAGGTAATAATTTTTTATCATTGGGTTTTATCGTCTGGGTGTTGATTTGATTGGTCGAACTTTAGGGTCGAAGTATAACCAGAAAAATAATGCTGACGTATGTTCGTCAGCTAAAGAACTCATCTTGTTTTTAACCATCGTAACACGTCTTGTAATGAATATAAGTTGCAATATTATACTTCGTGATGGTCCTCTTCCACATTTAATCAGACCTGTACTTCTATTTTTCAACGAAACGTAAAAAATTTGTAAGGCTCAAAAGACAATCATGATGAATAAAAAGAGGTTTTCAAATTACGAATCGATATATGCACATTGTTTGAAGTACTTAAAATATATATTATCTATGAAGTAGCCAGTGAGAAATTATATTTGGATGGATTTATTTTTACGATCAACTATTGTTTTACGGGATCTCCGCAAATTGTTTTTACGTCAAACAAGTATTGTGGGTATTTTTAACATTTCAATAACTATGAAATACAAAAAATTGTACAATTCCAAAACTTCTTATGCATAAACAATCAGGATCCCACAAGGAACATTATACTTGGTCAGTTGGATGGATAATCAAAAAATTTTGGACACGTATTTTCTATTTTTTAATACAAACAAAAACTGACGTTGATATTGTACAATAAAGTTCAGAAGCGAGAGTAAAATGTCACAGGGACATAAATAGAATTTGTCATGCTAGATCCCAATTATTTAATCCTAAACACTCTGCATTATAACTCGTCTAGTCAAAGATGTAAACTATGTGTTATTATGTATATAATCATAATTATGAGATCATTCTAAAAATTCATCAAAGTTATGTCTTCATATTTTCAATCAGGAAAACCAACTGACAATCCATTAGTTCATAGCATTTTAAAATATTTTTTAAGAGCTCATGATTTATATGTGATTGATCTAGTTACCATATCTTTATTTTCTTTTTCTTTGCTCCTTTATGGAGAAAACTTTGTAATGATGAAATATTATGTTTTCCGAAAAATATGTCAGAAACGTTTTTTTTATCGATTTCATGATGAAAATACATCATTTGTAGAAATATCTGGCTGTCTCTCTCCCTCTCTCTCTCTCTTTCTCTCACTATATATGTGTGTATATACGCGTGCGTGCGTGCGTGTGTGTGTGTGTGCGCGTGCGTGCGCGTGTGTGTGTGTGTGTGTGTGCGCGCGTGCGAGCGTATGTATATATCTGTGCGTTTGTGAAAGGGACGGACGGCGCGGTGCACAGTAAACTATTTTTGATTTTTTTGTTTAAAACTGAATATCTCAAGAACGAAATAAGATATACCCTTGATTTTTTTTTAAATTAAAGGTAACTTGATTGGGAATAGAGTCGAAATATTGAAAACATCACCACAATCACTCCTAACCTAAAAATTTAGGTTATATGACCAGTTTTTACGTTTTTTTTATTTTATTTCGATATACGAGCTTCTTAAAGCATCAGTCTTTCATGATTTCGACATAAAATCGTTATTTGAATTATAAAAATTCATCGTTATAGTATGCCATTTTTCAATGGATCCTCAATAGCGCACTATGGGCACAATAGGATTTTCATCTTTAAAACCTAATACCTTAAGCACAAAATAAGATGGACCATTGTTTTTTTTTTTATTCAAGGTTACTTGATTGGATATCGAAGATGAATAATTAATACATTATCAAAATTACTCTAACCTACAAATTAAGGTTATGTCACCAGATTTAACAATTTTTCAGCTTTATTTCGATATACGAGCTTGGTAATGCACCAGATTTTCGTGTTTTTGGCATGAAATCGTTAATTACATAAATACAAATCAATTATAAAATTTTTTATTTCACGATGGTGGATCTTATATGGTGCACAGTGAACTGTTTTAAATGTATCGTGAAAACTAATCATCTCAAGAATAGAATAAGATAGATCAATGATTATTTTTTAAGTCAAAGATTATTTAATTAGGAATTAAGAAAAATTATTTTGAACATCTAAACTTGGCTTATATTACTATTTACTATGATTTTGCCGTCTTATACAGAAAGCTTTGTTATGAACAAGAATCACATATCGAGGTTACATATAAATATGTTTCCTAAATTGTAGAAATCAGAAACTTCACTCATCAAACTAATTAGAAAAAAAAAAATACCAAGAAATGTAAGTGAACCCTACAAAAGCCTTATTTGAGAACGTTGTGTCTGTTATATTCAATTTAATATTTTGAATCACAATGATCTAATACTATATTTGTGCTCATAGACCAAAAAATCCTTTATCGCACCATTTTGACGTATCGCTATTGAAAAATTTGGAACATTGTTGTCGGCCATCTTGTATTTGCCGTTTTGAATCATCACAGTGGCTGCACTATTTTCTTATGACTACTGAATGTGTTTACAACAGATTTTATGATTGAAATTTTGCTGGAAATTTTGAGTTTTGAGATCTATTTACTGAGAACTTAAAAAGTTTTTACTTTACCTTCTATTTAGACGTTGGATTTTCATTTAATATTTATTGGCAATATTCATCTATCTTACACAAAATATCCGAATTTTAGAAAAATCACAATGATTTTATGTGCTATTAGTGTTAAACATTCTGAAAGTTTCTAGAAATACAAGTCAAATAGATTAGTCTTACTTAAAAAGTTGCTGTCAGCCATATCTGATTTTTAATTAGATATTTTGAAAATTTGATATTTTATCCGTTATGAGCATCGAAAAAACCCCTTAAAACACTATTCTAAAAACAAAATGGCTGAATTCTGCAAATTATTCGTGGCCATCTTGAAATTGCCATTTTGAAACATGAGTATGGTACGATGCACTACTTTTTTTGTAAGAAGTAAAACTAGTAGCTATAAATTTCATAAGAAAAATTGTGTCAATATTTTTTTTAGTAATAGCATGAGAATTTAAGAAACTTTAGGTTTGTTCTTAATTCAGAGGGTAGGATACTATTTTTACGAGTTCTCTATAATTGTCCTCTGATCTGCGTTGAATAAACTTTCATTAAAAAAAAAAAATTACTGCCAATCACACTTTTTGTTCTAGAGTTATTTTTTTTCGTAAAAATATTGTGGGTTGTAATACTGTGCGCCGCTACAGTTGCTACCCCTACTCTGGAGTCACTAAGCCCTTAACGCACGGCCCGCTTCCAACCGTATCTTCATCACATGTTATTACGTATTCACCGTTTGTTAGATATAAAAAAAAAACTATCTCTGCTCCAAAAGATCCTAGAACTTTCAGTACACTTTTAAATCATGAAAAAGTGAAAAATATGATGAAAAATTAAATATTTGTATAGTTTTATACGTCATGTCAACCAAAGTACTGCTGAACAAAATCGTAATTAAATCAGTCTGAATCGATGTTTCCAATTAGGTATTGAATTTAAATAGTTTACAATATTTAGAAAAAAATGACATTTTTGCAATCAGGTGAAGAAAAAGAATTAGATTTCTCACTTTTAGTAAAGTCAATAACCGATTTAACTCAAATTTCAATCACTTGGAACATATTGTTAAAAGCAACGATTTCTAAAAATTTCAAGATTCTAAGTATTTTTACTTTTGTGAAAGTAAATAAAAAAAAAAACAATTTTTTTTTTCACTTCAAACACAATTTAATTATAAACATAAACACTTTGCAACTTTAAACCAGCACCATATATATGGTAATAAATGATCTGGAGAGAATCTATATCGAAATTAGTAAAAAAAAATTTTTTTTAATAATTGTCTAACTAAAAAGGACAGCCCCAACGTCTTAGGCTATGGGTGGCAAAATCTAGAATCAGCGTATTTTTCAACGCAATGACGCGAACTAATCTTTGTCATTTATAATTATAATTGTGAAAATCATCTACATAGGTTACAAAGCTTTTATTTTCATCTTTCACTATTGAATATATTCAAGTTAGCTCATTGAATATTTTTACCTTAAGGTAGTTGTATCCCAAATTAAAATAATATCATAAAACTTTGCACATAGCTAAATTAATATCTAATTAGTAGTCGACTAAATTTTTGTAATACTAGCGTTCCTGAGAGACAGAATATGAATGTTTTTAATTTTATAATTTTTTAATCTTTAACATCGATGCTTATGGAGAAATGCTTCTCCTGTGCTTCAATAACCTATATCATACGAAATAATGATGAACTTTTTACGTTATTCTTACGTGCATAACATAAATATCTAATGATATTATTTAATTTTACAAAACAGCTCAAGGGTGCTTGTGAGATAAGAAATAAGTAAATAACTGTCGTAAAAACCGCTAAAGGTTATGTTTTAACACGAGTGTAAGAAGAATAAGTGACGTACAAAGTTGTAGAACCCACTACATTAATTATATCGTAGGATACAACTAGCTTAAGTAGTGGGCACTCCAGAGAGGGCTCATGTAAATTGCCTGGACTAGGAAATCACAATCGATGTTCAGCTAGCTGGGTTGGTGCAATGCCACGGAACGCTCTTTTGGCCGGATTTTGTTTGGATTTAACTTGGTGCTACCAGGCCCTTGGAGTCATTTCAAATATGTTAGAGCATCGATTGGTAACAAATGCGGGCTATTCGGAGGGTGGGGCGTTAAGCCAATGCAAAATATTTAAAGAGTCAGTCCATAAGTGAATTGGAACTTTTTAGATGGGGCAGCAATACACAAAGTGTTTGACGATTTTCGAAAAAAGCTGGGCTGCGCCAATTATCTTAGCTAATTGAAGGGCTATATAGTGCGGCTGATTCCAAAAAACCTGGCCAAAATTTAAAAACTCAAGTAATTAACTACTAAATGTACACTCGGGAGTTTTTGGGGTCGCTGATTACAAATTTAATGTCAAATGTACGAAAATCAATCTCCTTCACCCCTATTAACCACCCCCCCCTGTCGTAAAATGCCGCATATTTTTTAACATAATCAAGTTGGACATCACTTCACAAGTTTTTTGGGTCGTTAATTACGAATTCAATGTCTAATGTACGAAAGTCCACCCCCCTTATCCCTTACTCACCACCTACTGGCATAAAATACCGCATATTTTTGAACATAATCAAGTCACACATCACCTTATAGGTATTTTGAGCTGCTGATTACGAATTTGATGAAGTTACCATGTACAACATTTAATGTATATTAATCGTATATTTATTAATAATTACGATATTAATGTATAAAACATCTTCAGTTTCATCATCAGATGATAAATTTGTAGATGTATCACTACCTGCTGATGTTTAGCACTCTGAACTTGAAAGAACCAGCTCTAAATCTGTTAAAGTGTTAATCACTGGTATATCTGGAGGCAATAGCAAATTAACAACTTCACTTGATAGCGATTACAGCAATTTATCTGGTAATTGTCGACAACTCGAGATGTATGTATCTGATGTAACTAAGAATCTACAAAATATATTCTGCATCCTTTTTTTTCGTGAACACTTGCGCGAAAAATTCTCTCGAAACTGTTTGAAATATTTATAACACGATTCTTGTGTATTTTCGAACATTTGTCCAATCGGTAACAAAGAATAAGCTATAATTTGAGGCCCATAAATTATAAACTTGCGTACAGATATGGGCATATAGTACTAACCCTACAGTTCAATAAATTTTCTTGCTATTTCTATATTGTACTGCTCAAACTTCTCAGTATTTATAATATAACTAGACAAATAAGCTTGTAGAATAATATAAAATCGCTGTATAAGATTTTCGTCAAAGCCAGTAATTGACGCAAACATCTTACTGTTTTCAAAAAAACGTCGAGCCGTGTTTCCGACGTTGGTACTACCATATCCTGGCTTGGGCTTATCAATAAGTTATCCGACTTGAAAGCGTTTTGAATATTATTTTTTCTTTTATCAACTGATTTTTGTCTTCAACCTCTCGAGCTTGTCATTTTTTTTAATTTCCAACTTATAAGATAAGTGCAAACAGCACTCAAAACACCAAATCCAGGTGTCAAGGAATGAAATTCTAAAATCCAAGTCTTTTTTCAATGATTGGCTTAGCCATCTATATCATTAAAGTTTTTTGATGTAGCTTCACATAAGAAGTGGCGTTGAGTTGAAGAAATACTTCTAATGGCATTGCAAACTTTACCGTCAATCATACAAAAACTAACTTGATATCTTACCACTACGTTTTCTCCATCAATCGTAGTTTTGTGTGGTTCAGGTTCCTTAAACTGTTATTGCATATCATCAACAACTCCAGTAATAATATTAGTACTTTCACGTGCGTATTTAATTTTAATGTATCGACAGTACCTTGGAGAATATGGGCGAGGATTTTTCCAAACAATACTAGTTCACCAGTCTCTTTGTATAAGTGTTGTAGTTGCAGAAGAACGATTGGCGCATAAAAAATAATTTTATCCATTATATTTTGATCACTGAACTTTTTCTTGTACATTGAATGCCCTAAACTTCTGTCAGAACCACTTTTCCAAATTAGAGTTAAATTTTGTAATCCCTCCATACTTAAAAGCTTTGTAACATTCATCCAAGTCTGCAAAATACGCTTTGTTGTATGACCAAGCAATAGTTAAACTTTTATTTCTGATTTTGATTCAGTCACTTCTATAACGCATTCTGGCAGCAGCTTTTTTTTTGCTTTGCTCACTACCTTGTAAGACGAAAACATTTTTTTTCTGTTTTTTCGAACATGCATTTTGTAACTTTTGATACCTATGTTGAAACAATTTAATTTTAACAAATAAGGAAAGCGCTTTATCAGCTGTTAATGTATTAATTTGTACCACTTCAATAGATTAACGATGGTTTTTGGCTTTCTTGGGAATACCAGTAATTACATCTTTTAAGACTGTTGCTACATCCGATTTTCCTTCTGCACACAGTTGCATTTATGTTGCATATGCAAGCACTTCGGTACTTGTTTGCTCATGCAGAGCTTGTGTTCTTTTTCGTTTACTTCTATCAGAGGCAGCGTTAAAGTCCATAGAAGGTCTACCAGCATTTATTTTTGTTTCAAGTTTCGTCATTTCAAATTGTATGACTTCATTCAACCACTTCTCATGTTTTTCTGAAAATCTTGACTTAGTTCTGTTGCTGTTTTCTCGCATCTCTCTGATTTGTGTAATAATTCTTTTAATGTCTAGTTTGCGAGATTTTGATAAAACGTATGGTGACTGACACTTTACAGAAATATTTTTTTCTACTTTTAAATACACTTCTGCAGCACTTACATTTAAATTTCCTGTGACTACGATTAATAATTATTCCCTTGTCAAATCAGTACAGCGGTCACGTGAAGCCACAAAAAAACTATACTTTTTAGTATTATTCTATTTATCAAACAATCAGTTAAAATATCAGTAAAAATGTATTATATCAATCAATAATTATCAGTAAGAAATTGAAAAATTAATCAAAAGGAAACGTGAAACTCAATTTATTGAAGTATCAACAAAGCAATATAAATTTATTTATTGCTTTGTTAGTTGTCTATGATAAAATAAAATTTTCAATTGTAAAAGAATAGTATTTATTAAAACAAGTAGTATGAAATACCAGCTAAACCCCTCAGTCACTTACGTTATGCCTGCCTTGTGTCTTCTTTTTATCTTTCTCTCCTTCTATTTCCTTTCTTTACCAGTAATACTTACTAACACATAAACACATGAAAAAATATTTATATTTTTCTACGTTAGTGACTGTGTTGAATGGGAATTTTAGGTTAGATTTGCCGAAAAATTTTTGGTTAGAAACATACTTCTAAGTAACTCGGCTGTTATTTAAAGAATCTACTTTTATACTTGTCATACCTTTCAATAGTGACGAGGATTTATTAAAGTGTAATAAATAGTGACACGTGTAGAGTATACGAATAAAATGGGACCCGTGGAATGCAGTAGGGTGAAGAAACGGATCAAAATAGTGTTCGCTTGGTATATTACTCAAACAACACAGATGTCGTTGATAAACTGCGTATTCGTGGTGTAGAAGTAGACCTAGAACAGTTGAGTAAAGAAATTGGTTGATTTGATACGTAAAGAAATTGCTGAAAAGGAAAGAAGTACATTTTCTAAAATAGTAACATTGCTTTGAAAAATAATAGTGATAACAGCGAAGTTGACGATACAGACAATAAAAGTGAAAGTAAGATTGATTTATTAGATAAGATGGGGGATTATAATAATTTAGCATTTTGTTTTAAAACGGACGAATGGGACACTTTTATTAAGAGACTAGAAATACTATTCAGCGTTAATGTAATGAAAGATGATGGAAAAGCAGTTGATGTGCTGCCTAAATTAGATAAAGAAGCTTTTATGCTTATCGAAAGTTTATGTATGCCAGATAAGCCAACTACAAAAGTATATAATAATAGTCAAGATCATGGCAAGTAATTTAAATCCAAAGCTTTTAAAGTTTATGCAACGGTATAATTTTCATCAAACTAAGCAGTGTGATGGTATAACGGTTGCAGAGTTTGCAGAACTATTGATAAAGTTATTACTACACTGTGATTTCAAAGAGTTTATACGTTATCACGTGATCAGTTTGCGGCTTAAAAAACAAGTGTAGATTTATTCAAAGCATCAGATTAGAAATTTGACAAAGCCGTTGAAAGAGAGATGAATAGAGGAAAAGCAGTACAAAACGCCGCAAAATCGTCGTTGTCTTAAAGCGAAAATCAAATCAAGAAGAAGTATACGTTAGTCAGGGACAACAAAGTCAGTTAGTGAGGAAGAAAACCTTTACCAAGTCGAGTCAAGGCCAAACTCAAGTAGCAGTGAATAATCAAAGAAGCTCAGTAGTAGTTGCGAATGTAAATAAAAGCAATGAGTTAAGTACTGAGCAATAACAGTCAAATTAATGTTATTGCTGTGCTCAACCGAACCATCAAGCGAAAGAGTTCCAGCATCGTTTCACATTTTGTTATTTCTGTAAAAGTAAGGGACATTTGGAAGCAGCATGCCGCAATTCGCTCTGAGGATGACTGCAGCGCCCTCCACTTGCAGCCGAAACTAGTGTTTTGAAGGTACGTGATCGTACTTTTTTAAATGTTTATAAAAAAAAAAAGTTTTTATAAAAAAGGGTTACACTGTTCTTAAAAATAATCTACAAATAACTAAATTTAGTGATTCTTAGCCTTACTATATTACTTTTAGCAGTAAGCATGCATGGAATAGTCTATAAAACCATCTTTTACTTTTTAATTCAAAGGTTAGAGTAGAGTCAAATTTTTTAAACTCCGCCTACTACACTCGTATGTCTGCTATGTATACCCAAATACACACTGCGTGACATGTGCAGATCGGTCAATGATACTATTTGAACATTTAGATTCTCTTTAAATTAATGATTACTGATAAAGTGTCAACATTACACCAACTTGAATAGTTGATTAGCTGGTTTCCCTTACATGATTGGTAATCCATTTTTCTCAATATAACTTCTATATTTCAAGACATTGAATAATACCAAGTTTTCATACTCAGTTTGATGCGGTGGCGTACCTTTAGATCTTACATTTTCTCCACCGTGGGTGCTGGCGTAGATTCTCTTATCCCTTCCAATTTCATTCTCGGAGTGAATAAGACATCATCTATGAAGCAACTACAAAGCCAGAATCGTGTACTTCAGAAGATAACACCACAGACGGTCTTTACAAGCACTACAGTTTCTATTTAATAAGTAAGAAAAACAATGAAAAGTTTAGGTGTAAAAGCAAAAATGATGGATATCCAAATAACAGTGAATTTTTTTCCAAAAACACTAAGCCAATTTTTATATGAAAATGGTTATTGAAGGTTAAATGTTGGATATAGAAGTTGATTCTAATAAATTTAAGACAGGCATTTTGTTAACGGGCATCGCAGTTTTTTCTAAAATATCATGAGGTATTACATATCGTTTTACATGTGACATCACATGAAGGGGTTTAGATCGGTAATGCCATCGGTAATTACATATGGAATTCAATGTGGAATCACAAGAAACGATTTAACATAATTTTTGTCATTTACAAATTAGTTAAATAGTTGTTAGGTAAACAGGTGTTATCGACCATATGATAACACCAATACAGGGTATTTCAAGTATTTTTAAGAAAACTTTACGATTGAATAAAAAATGTTGTTTCTCGGAATTCCAGAAAAAATGCTTAAAATCTCCTGTTTTGTGGTTACCATGCGGATGGTAAAACATTTCGTGCCTATAATATTGCGTTAAATACAACTATTAAACTTTTCTGTTAATGGAGAAGAATAATGTCAAATCGCTTTCTGTAATTCTACATTGAATCCCATATTATTTTACTGATGGCATTGACAATCCAAAACCCTTCATGTAATGCTACCTGTAAAACCATACGTAATACCACATTGCATTTTAGAAAGTATTACAAAAATAATAGCATATACAATGCCGCTATACTTAATTCAGAACCAGTAACGAGTAAACGGAATTTACTTATGCATTATAACATGACATCAAGTCTAGTTAGCTGACGCCAGCCAGGGGCCTAAGTGCGTAAATTTTTTTTATTGATCCGGGCAATCTAAATTTGTCTTGAATTTATTTTAAGGCGGCTCATGCGTTTAATGCTGTATGAAGCAAAGTGCCCTGGTGGTAACGCTAAGTAAAACTGGATATATCAACTTCAATTATAGAAAAACATTAACAAGTTATTGGTAGTGACGTCAATAATTGTAATATTATAAGGAAGTAAAAATGAATCAATTTTTTAATGCTGTGGTATACTTAATATTCGTTGTACCGTTAAAATTTAGTATTGTGATTAAGGTTTCTTAAAAATTGAGTGGCTTACCCTTTATTTTTTGTTTGGAATCCATTTGTATGCAAAATACCATGCATTAAATTTTTTAAGTTCAATTATAATTAATTACAGACGAGTAATAGGGACTTATCAAGAAATTTACGTAGGACACAATGTTAATGTGTGAATTTTTTAACATTTTTTTCTTCGGAATGAAGTAGTTAACATACCAGTTTTTAAAAAGAAATAAAAAGTGCAGTGTTCAAACTGTAACCAACAATTTTTTTTTAGTTCAAAATATTTATTTACGGAAGAAAAGTTACGCACTACTGTCCCAGGGGTCTCAACGGGGATGCCCAATCGTATGCTGAAGTATACCTTTATCATACGCTTAAGTGTCTCATGTAAAGGACCTGGCGCTAGCTCTAATACGTGCCACGTGGACAACTCATGGCTAGTGCGTTAAGTTACGGAATACCGTCCCGGGTGTGTTCCAAAAGTAAATCTCTTTACTTACTGGTAACTCAACTATGATATAAGATCTGTTTTGAAATTATTTAGGTTACTAGATAGAGCCGAGCTTGACTTTCGGAATGCAGCTCCCAGCTTACATACGGTAAGCGCTAAGCAAACTCATAGACTAGGACAGTTGTCGATTTTGTAACTTTCGGGTGTGAACAGCTATTTTAATGCTTTATCTTGTAGAAAAATGTGAGAATAACATTATAAAAGTCTTTCCTAACGCTGAATTTTTGTATATCAAAATTGCGGCCAGTAAAAGACGCCAAAAACCAGTTTTTTGAATTTGATTCGTAACCTGAAAAATCATTGTTTAAAGTTTTAATAAAATTATATAGGTGTTAAAATTATCTACAAATGGGTACCCGTAGAATTGAAATCGGTTAATAACATTTCTGGCAAAATTTGAAAAAACCATCTAAAAGAGCTGTTTCTTAATTTTGCAATAAGTTTTGCAATAATTTTTTATTCTTTTTCATAATTTGGGAAACTTTTAGTCTTGATGTACCAAATAAGCATCTGAAATATGGATTATGTAAGATCAATAGTTTTTGCAAAATTGCACTTTACACGTAAAAAAGTGATTTCGTAAAATTCAATTTCTTCAGATTAAGGTAGTCAGATTTTTATTTTTGGAAAGCTGCTTACTCTTTGAAACATGTACCACCATATGTAATGAAAACCTAAGTCCATTATTTTAAAAAAGTGGTTTAAAAATGGCGTTAAAAATGGTGCATGTTTGTACGATTTACACAATTGCAATAACTTTTCTATTTTTGTGTATAGGGGAATTACAATTCGATATTTATTCAGCTGGCATTTTTCCACGAATTTAAAAAAAAAATGTCCTAAAACTTTCTGGAGCATGTCACATTTAACAATGAAAATTTTTAAAAAATTTAGAGGTAATGTAATTTGTCCCTTCAACTTTAATAAGAAAAGTATAACTAAGCGTTTTAAGGCTACTAGTCACAGCAACCGATCGGTCTTATTGAATGCCACTAGTGCGGTGCAAGCTGGCGCTAGAGAGAAATTTGAGGCAGCCGCGCGCGATCGTACGGGAATTTGTTTTGGCGTGTTTAAAGTCGGTAGTGCTTTCAGATTCTTTATTATGTCGGCTTTACGTGTACATACAAAAATCGTTTTGTAACTGATTTGGGGTAGCTTGACAAGATAACCACGAATACGTACTTTATTTTATCCTGTATCGCATGATTTGCGCTCCACGCCGTGCTTTAGTCTATCGTCTATTTTTCTTCGCGAACATCGCTCATTTTTTCTTGTTATCTTTCTACATTATACTTACGTTGCTTACCGTGGACTTGCCTTTTAAGCTGTAATTATATTTATGTAAAGGATAGTAATAAAACAAAAATATTGTATCTACCTTCATAAATGATTACTTTGTAAATTCCATGCAATGCGTTATTCGTTACATCTTTTTTTTCTTTTTTTTTCTAAATCTATTGTACGACTTACACTTCAAGACTTCGATCTGGATAATAATAGGCTCCGTGGTTGCCTTGACGGCCAGCGGTGGCTCGACTTTCTCTCCAGCGCCAGCTTGCACCGCACTGGCGGATTCAATAAAACCGATTGGTTGCCGTGACTAGTGGCCTTAAAACGCTAAGTTATATTTTTCTCATGAAAGTTGAAGGGATAAATCACCCCACCTCCAAATTTAGGCAATTTTTTCAGTAAAATGTGAACAAGTGATTTAAAAAAAAAAATCGTCTTTGCTCCAGAAGGTCGTAGGACATTTTTATTGTTTTAAATTCGTGAAAAAATACCAGCTAAATAAGTATCGAATTTTAATTTCTCTAAACACAATAATATAAACGTTATTGCAATTGTTTACACGGCAGACACATGCACCATTTTTAACGCCATTTTTAACGCCATTTCTAAGCCAGAGTAAGTAGCTTTCCCAAAAATGAAAATCCGACTGCCTTAATCTGAAGAAAATGAATTTTACGAAAGCACTTTTTTACACGTAAAATGCAATTGTGCAAAAACTATTGATTTTACATAATCCAGATTTCAGATGCTTATTAGTCAAATCAAGACCAATAGTTTTTGTAATTATAAAAAAGAATAACAATTATTGCAAAAGTTATTTTAAAATTAAAAACAGCCCTTTTTTAAGGTTTTTTACTTTTGCCATAAATGTTATTAACCGATTTTAATTCTGCAGGCACCATTCTTGAGATAATTTTAACGCTTATAAATTTTGTTTAAAATTTTTTTTGATTAATTTTTCAGGTTACGAATAGAATACAAAAAACTGATATTCGGCGTCTTTTACTGTCCGCCATTTTGTTATACAAAAATCCAGCGTGAGGAAAGACTTTTATATTGTTATTCTAACATTTTTCTACAATATAAATCATCAAAATAGCTGTTCGCACCCGAAAAGTATAAAATCGACAACTGTCCTAGTCTATCATGGTTGTCTTAAATAAGATATTAGATGTCTCATACGAAGACGATATACAGCCGAAAAGTTATCCCTTAACGTCCCTTTGTATGCTTCTGCTAAGACGCTGAAACGTCGAATGTCTTGTTAACTTTTGTGATTGAAATTCCCTTGTATGTATGTTTTTTACCTATAGCTTCTGTTCATGCTTGCTTATCCACTGCAACTCTCGTGACGTAGTGTTCCTTCCATCCCTCAATGTACTGTTTTGTAGCGTTTACACTGAAAAGTTAAAATTACACGAACTTACTAGTATTTTATCGTGGGCATAAAATGGACGCCAAAAGGATGTACTAAGTAAAACTAATTGGATAACAAAAAAGGTTGTGCAAAAAGTATTAAACAACATATCAATTTGATGTGCATATATTATCTAATAGTTAACATATTTAAAAAAAAAATTTTTAAACTTAATATGATGACATTAAAATAACTCAAGGATATCTAATATTACTTTTTTTAAATGTATATTGAAGACACTGTAATCTAAAAAAAAAATTTGGCAGATTTAACGGGATATTTAATCTTATTTTGCTGACTAAATAATTTCAGTGGAATTATAATGATCATCAAAAATACATTTACATGATAAGTTGTAATTGATGAATTTCATCTTATCGTGTCAATCTATTAGTGATATGTGTTATATTACAGTACTCGGTTGTTATAGTTATAGTTGATCAATATTATACATTACATAGGAAGAACATGGACAGTTAGAAATTTTTAAAAACTATAGTCAAATAATTTATCAATAAAAAAATCTGAAGCTGGTTAGATTTGAACCTAGTTCCTCCACGTTGAATATTGCCAATACGTGTAGCTAGACCAATTAGCTGAGACCTGCAATGATATGTCGAAAACTTATACTTGCCTTAAATCGTCTTGAAACCAAATAAGATGACCAGTAGATATTATTTAGGAGACAGTCTAAAAATATCATCCGTCATTCGAAAGGAGTTATCGTTTAAAAAACTTGATTATAAACTTGTTTTTAAATATAAAGATTCATTACCAATTTATATTATTCAGGTAACAATCAAATATCGTCTTTAAGTTATCAAAATAAAATATTATTTTTACATCATGTTCTAAGTTGTTTCTTGCGTGCTTTAAATAGATCTCCTACGGATGCTGCTGCGGCTGTGACATCTATTTATAATGTCACTAAGTTATCCAAAAAAATATATCGTTTCGATTTCCTCTTAGAAGTCTTTTGTTGTAGTCGGGAATCAGATGACTAATGGATGTTCTTTAAATGTCAATTTTAAAAAGGCTATGGGCACGTTCAGTTTAAGAAACAGGGCTCGGTTGTCATGACTGATTTTCTGATACTGACCAACCGATATGGTTATTTGGATAACTTACTAACATTATAAATAAATGTCAAAGCGGCTTTGGCATCCGTAGGATATCTATTTTAAGCTGACAAAAAATGACTTAGAACATGATAAAATTAATTAATTTCAACTTATGTCGATGTATTGAATTTGTATTTGTATTATTTATTCCACGTATACCGATTTCTGGGCTTGTACGTCTCTGCTTTTCTTTCCTAATCTCACCCAACTTTTCCTTCTTTCCTAAACTTTTCTGGTACCCCCCCCCCCCCCCCCCCCCCCCCCCCCCCCCCCCCCCCCCCCCCCCCCCCCCCCCCCCCCCCCCCCCCCCCCCCCCCCTCCGGCAAGTATCAGATAACGGAAGAATCTTGTCCATTAACTAGCTCCCTTACCGTACCGACTGTTAAACCGATAGCGACTTGACCGACGAGCTGTCCAGGTGTTGGCTATTCCCGGAACGAAGCCCCTAGATGTGCAGACATCGTTCGGAAAAATCCATTAATAATCTTGAAAATTAGATAAGTCGTTTTTCGGTATCCTGAGTACTCCTTCTACCGAAAAAGCCCGAAAAATAAAACTTGATAATTTTTCGACGGAATTTTAACTCCGGTCTCTCAGAATTTTTCAAACTAGGTAGCTAGCACGATCACTGCTAAGCCATTGAAGCTCCTGTTATCATGTCGATGTATTTTTTATGATAAGTCTAATTCTATTTAGATTATTTTTTCAACAGCATAAGATAAAATATCTCGTTGAATATTCGTAATATTTTTTTCAGAGTACAGTATCTTCAAAATACATTTATACATTTAAAAAGAGAAATGTTGGGAATACTTTAGTTATTCAAACGTCATCTAATCCATTTAAACATTTGTTTTTTTTTAAATATGCATACTAGAGTGTCTCAAAAAAACCGACTATTTTTTTTTTTTTAAGGAACATTGAAAAACCGTCAGAGTATCCCAAAAAACAGACCCTGTGAAAATTAG
>JAPYYV010015859.1:0-10155 GCA_030522625.1 Copidosoma aretas
AAAAATTACACACACACATACGTCAAATTAAAAATAGTATTAATGTTTATTTATTGATTTGACTGTAAGACCGATATAAATATTTGTCTTGTTTTAAATTTTTTCTTAATATCTTCGAAAGTATTTTTTTTTTGTTTTTGTTTTTATCTATTTTCCTTTACGTTTTCTAATTTTTTATTCATCAGAGCTTGGGCCCGGGTATTATATCTTAATCAAGAGTATCTAATGAAAACGAAGAATAATCAATATTCAAAGAACGATTTTTACACCACATAAAAAATAAAAAATCTCTACCATAATTGGTGCACACTCTTGAAGTGATATCTCATAGTTGTTGCACATTTTATAGGTAACAATTGAAGTTTTTGCTGAGTCAATCTATATGATCTTAGTCCACTGCTGTTAAAGAACATTTCGTGATCAGTCGATGTCAACACATATTGCTGTCCAATGCACACCCGGTTCAGAACTTTCGTCTGTATTAGCTATACAAGCGCTGGGTCTTGCCCAAATGAATACTATCAGGTCCGCTGTAAATAGGCCTACCGTTGCCGCAGAGATACTGCACATAGTTCTGCATAACCAAAGTATATCTATTCTATGACTTGAAATCTACTCCTACTACTATTGAAACATTTGAATCTATTTTCAAAATGTTGTCGTATTCTGCGAGCAAAGTACAACCTATGGTTTTCGTGAGAGGTGTTTAGAAACGATATTCTACCTGTGCCAACCCATTTTTATTTAAATCCTTATGTCTTGAAAAATGTGTTGAGAGGTTGGGTGCTAGACCAAATGCAAACAGTCAATATCTATAAAAATAATCTTTTCTATAAATGTTATTTCCTTTGCTCTTATAGTAGATTCTGATTTCAGGAAATACAGTCTGATATGCTTCGATCTACATAAAATTGCTCTGTTCCTGTGAAAGTAGGTTGTAGCGGTTTGTTTGGTACCTATACACCGTTGATGTACAACAACGAACAATTTATAAAATAGTGTGAAAAGTTGAAAATATCGAATTTTCGATTCTCGTCAAATGCTTTGTTGTTAACAAAACCTAAGATAATTGTTTTCGGAAGTTGTCCAAAAATAACATTATCCAAAGAATCATAACTAATACCCTATCCAACGTAAAAGATCTAACTTTCACACCTGTTATTAGATATTTAACTGTGGTGTTAACCAGAGTTCATACGTTACGATGAATCCAATAGGGCTAACCTTTACTTGACAAACAAGAAGTATTGCCTCGGTGATACTAACGAAATAATTTTTTGTTACAGCCTTTATAAGCCAGAATGGATATTTTGTGCGTACTTACAACAAACAAACTTTATTATCGTTCAGTAATAATTTGTTCTGAATAAAAATGTCGTAGTGTAAATTCCCCATCAACTCGATAGTCATTGTATCTCTTAAAAATTATTGTTGTTTAACAAGCGCTGCATTTTTCCTAATCACGGTAATTTATTTGTTTTACCATCAACATCTCTCTCTCAGGGATACGTTGATAAAAGCAATGTTTTTGCTCACGTGACGGTCCGTACCATAAAAGCATTCAAATGTATGCTTTGTGGAGGTAAAAATGATTAGGAGGTGTAACAAGTTTTTGATTTAAATATACGTCCACTTGGTTAAATATCCAGTGCAAACAAATTATTTTCGATGCTACAAGGGCCATACTATCCTTGTCAAAATGTGTCAATTTTACATTTACTCTGAGCATCATATAAGCAACATCTATATAATCTTCGTTTAAGAATTAATAACAAACTCTGTACAGCTTATGTCGCTTAGCGACAAAACTGATTTGTAATGCACCCATCGAGTAGCTTTCAGTGCTGTTAGCGTTGGAGGAACATACAATAAATCTACTTTCTACTTGAGACTAGGATCGTTATGGCTTTGTAAAATCCACATTATTAACATAAAATGTCTATTTTTTCTAGTTTCTAAGTTTTAATCCTTTTTGCATTTTTCTTTTATAACAGGCAGTTCTCACTTTTTTGCTTGATTTTCCCTTTTGACGCGTGCGCAATCTCAACATAGCATTCGAATTTTAAGCGATTCTACAAATTTTATAGTATGAAATTAGTGTTTGAACAATTTAACATTTTGATTGTGTCAAATAGATTCGAACTTTCTTTTCGAATTATTAGAAACTTGTTCCAAAGCGATTACGAGAATTTGTAATCTACAATAGTAACTATACAACATTATTAATTGTATACATCCAAACTCATGATGCTCACTAAACTAACGACCATGTTAAGCTTTGAAAAAGTACAAAAATTATTACCGCATACTTCGACGGACAGACGAGATCTAGCCTGCGTGCTACGTCCGAGCACCAGGCGTCCGCAAAGCTTACGCCTGCGATTCCCTTGAGATGGCGCCACTTATCCATCTCCCTTACATTAACATGTTATGTGTACAGTCTCCAGTATAATTAATTTATTATGTACTTAAAACTCCTTCTTACATTTATACTGGTATCCTTTCTTCAGTTTCTTAAATTCAACATATTTCTAAAATTTTTAAACCAATAACCCTCTTACTACTAACCTAGCTTTGAACTTATTTTTATAGTTTTTAGAATGAACCCATTTTACATATAAAACTTTCTAACTTCAAGCTTATTTACCAATATCCAAATTTTACTTTCATTGAAATAATTGTTTTATTTTTTCATCGCATTTTCCCAATCATTATAGTTCATAAATTACATAAATAGTATTAAACATAATTTTGATAATATCTGCCTGGACTTCCTACATTTCTTTTTAGTCTACTATCTACATTATTCTCATTTTCAATTTTACATTCGTTTTCTCTCTCGGTAAAATCATTGTCATTTTCATACTTAGCATCTTTAAATTTATTCCTTAAGGCAGATTTATTATAAGATGATTAATTTTCACTTTCAAATTAATCATCTTTTTAGCCAATACAATATTAAAAGCTCTTTGTCTATTATTTTAAAATGGTAAATTATGCATCTAATTTTCAAGGCACACGACACATTTTATATATTCATTTTTCATTTCTTTTGGCAAACCTTCAGCCAATTTTTTTTCACATAACCCATTCGCATATTTCAAATTCACATGTTCGAAGATACGATACCCTACTTCTATCACTTTTATTCGATTATAAAATTTATTGGTATTCTTAGCGATAACGGTAAACTTAACTTTATCTCGAATTTCACTTCGCATTTCATTTAATTAATCAACTTTATACGCAGTTGCTAAAAGCGATCCTTCTCTGTTGTATATTTTATCCGTGTTATTCCAAGCAATTACTATATATTTATCCGTAACTTTAGCAAGACTAATTAAATTTGCAGTCGTATCCTAAACATAGTATACATTCAATGTATCAGTTCTAACAAACTTATCAAAAACTTTGATCTAACTCGAGACTTGTCTTACTTTTGTCGCTTTTAAACTTCAACTATCTCCTATATTTACCATTGCTAAATTTTGAATTCAATAAATTTTACGAAAACATCATCCCGATTCACTATATGATCAGTACAACCGCTATCTAAGAGCAAGTCTGTATGTTTACCTTTCGTCTAGCTATGCATTGGAGTTCCTCGACTACCTTTGCTGAAAACGCACCATAGGAATTGTTGCCATGTTGCCAAGCTGCAACGAGTAGCCGCTGCCTCGTTGCTCGCTTGAGCCTCTGCCTCTGTCTCTGATTCTCTAAACTTCTCGATGCACGCTATTTCCATGAAACAATTGGCGCACGCCCCTCTGTACTCGATCTTCATAGCCAACAATGTTTTGATTCGGGTAGTCTTTTCTGTAATGTTCGATTACACCGCACCCGTAACGGGCTTTTTCTTGTATCTCATGACCTCTTGATGTCGACACGAAAGCATTCAATTTTACGCTTGCACTAGCACTTTTACTTTTGTTTTTAATTTTCAAGATTTTAATTTTGTCGATCGCATAACTCACAGTTTAATCTTTATGTCTCAACGTATCTAATAAATCGCCAATATAAGTGTACGAATTCGGCAGTTTTCTCAATAAAAATTAAACTTATTTACTTTAGTCACTTTAGCACCAGCTGCTTTCAACTCGTTCAGGGTTTTTTCAAAATTATTAATAAAGGCTGACGATTCTTGATAATATTTCAATCTTATATTTTCCAGTACGATTCGGCATATTATCTGTGAAGCTGTTGATTCTTTTGAATACATTGCATCAAACTTCCTAATAATCTCCAATGTTCTGTCCAATTCACTGACAAAATCCATTTGTTTATTCAAACGAGCACTGTAAATTTAATTCATAGCTTTTAAATCCATCTCATCACATTCGTATTCGTTGTCCGTCTATTCGTTTTCTCTTTCTATTACTGTTGCACATTTCTTTAATTTCAAGAATATCGTTATCCTTTTCTTTCGGTGCACAAAGTCTTGTCTATCAAACACAGGTATCGAAATTTCCACCATCATGACTTCACAGGTTATCGTTCTAGTGCCTTCTTCACTTTTCGATTCTTCTTTTCCTTCGTGAGAATACTCTTTCGATACCAGTATATCTTTGATCACTTTTACAAAACCTTTTCTCAAACTTTTCAGTGTTGGATTCACACTTTCAATTTATGCGATCACTTTCATGTACAACTTTTTAACTTGAACGGCACACTTAAATAATGGTACACTTTTACAGTAACCACCGAGCTGCTACTATGTTAATATAATAAGGGTTATCTCGTCGATCTTGAAATAAGCAAACCCATACTTATTTATAAGATATCATATTTTATTACATACTGAAATATTTGTACAACGAGAAAGCCAAGCCAGCTACTCTTGCATGCTTCGGTGGATAGACGAGATCTGGCCTGCATGCTGCGTCAGAATACCAGGCGTCCACAAAGCCTACGCCTGCAGTACCCTCGAGATGGCACCGCTTGTCCATCTCCCTTACATTAACATATTATATATGTAGAGTCTGCAGTATAAATGTATTACATACTTTATAATAACAATGATAAGATTAACATTCGTGCATGTGCTTTTTGTGTCCACAGTTCTTTTATGTGTAGTTATGATAAGATTGTTCAGAGAATACAGGAGAAGTGCATTAACACTTGAAAAATGGTGTAACTTGCCACACACAGTAGTACAACCTCGGTTTACGTATCCTAAGTAGACACCAGCCTAGCCGGAAAATTTAAACTTGTTAAGACCAAATAATTGAGTTCTTATCGTTTCGAATCAATAACCTTATAATGTAAGACTCTTAAATCCAATGACCCGACCTACAATAGATAAATTTTATCAGTAAATTTTTTATTATTAAACAATAAATTTAAGATTTCTCAACAATGTCAAGCTAATGATCCCCCTAACCTTGTATTAATAAACTCCTAAATCCACTCAATTTTTTATTGAAGAATTCAACTATGATATGTAAGGTCTTTGGATTAAACAGTCTTACAGTACTAGGTAAAGGGTTCTGGTTTATCAAAAAATATGTTACTGATACATTCAACTATCGTACATAAAGTCATTGAATGAAAGAGTCTTGCAGTATTGGGTTAAGGGTGTTATAAGCTTGAGATTTATATGTATTCATTTCTCGCTTTACTATCTATCAAAGATAATTATTTATAAATTAAAGTATCATATGTCAGGTCATTAGATTTAAGTCTTACAGTTGAGGTTTAGGAAAATAATAGCTTGAGAATAATATTTATTATTATTTCGCTGAATTGTATATTGATAAATGATTTAATAACAAATTTATTCAATAGTACATAATCATCGGGTTAAATAGCTTGGAATTAAGTTGTTTAGTTTTTGTAAATTTGAATTTTTCTACTGACCTGGTAACTGCTGCACAGCTACAGTACTATAGTACACAGGAGGATATAAAACAAGAAGTACTAAACCATGGAACAGACGGTATACAACTGGTCTCTGCTACGTACATATTTTTGTCATTTTTGTTGTATTTTGAGGTTACCTGATAAGTACGGAGCTTCAAAAAGGGTTTTGAAGCGAATTATTTGCTTATGCAACAATATTTTAAGAATTTTGAGGATGATTTATTAATAGGTGACTGTGGTGCCATCATTGCTCCCTGCGTGATGTATCTTGGACTCCGCCAGCTATTTCCTGATCATCCTTGAAAGGGTTTTACACTGGATATCCTGCTGACGGATCTACCAGCAGACTACATAAAAAGTTTTCCACCATCTGACGAGATAGTTCCGGCCGATTTTCACCATCCCTCAGCCACCTTTTATTTTGTGTTGCGTCGAATTTTAGTTACTGCTGATAAGCATGTGTATTATAACTTAAAATCTGTAAATTTCAGTGGAACCATTTAGTACTGAGGAGGCTTGTACTGGGGTTTACTAATATATAATGTAGATTTTGAAAAAGTTGTTGATACGTTTTTCAACAAATAAAATTCTGCCCTAGACCAATTTATCCAAAAAAATTTTGTAGAACCACTAGTTACCCTCCCTGTTCTCTTCAGATCCAATGCGTCTCATCATACATAAAAAATAAGCTCAGAGAGCGTGGCTGCAAGCCGGCCTAGTCACTGACCTCGTAGAACTTAAGCAGCTGAGGGCTTAGTGTCTTCTCCTATCCAGTTCATGTTACACTCAATATGTTTACATCATCTAATCGCGGATCAGAGGTAAAATTGAATCTTTTTGGAAATATTTAAATAGGCTTCGCAAAGTACCCTCGATTCCACACATGATGGAGTATGATAGCTCGGCAGCTTCAGACCCTACTGACCAAGCAAATCCTATTCCTTCTTACTTCAGCTCTGTCTATAGTCGGAGGGACTCGCAGTTTGACACAAATGTTTTTGATCTTACTGATATTTAGTCGGTGGATATGATGGTAGCTAACGCTGACATTTCTGCTGCCATTGCCAATTTAAAGCTTAATGCCAGCCAGGGTCCAGACGTGAGCTCTGGATTGTTTAAAATGGTTGTGCTGGTATACACTGTCGAGATCACTGACAGT
Source organism: Copidosoma aretas (assembly GCA_030522625.1). Taxonomy (NCBI): domain Eukaryota; kingdom Metazoa; phylum Arthropoda; class Insecta; order Hymenoptera; family Encyrtidae; genus Copidosoma; species Copidosoma aretas. Next base: position 7,019 of record JAPYYV010015859.1, read on the forward strand.
GATTTTTAATAAGTCCTTGTCATTAGGTCATATTCCACAAATGTAAAAATCATCACATATAATTTCCGTTTTCAAAGAAGGTGATAACACATGCATCAAAAACTACAAGCCCATTTATATTCTTGGCACCGTGGCCAGAGTATTCGATAAAATTGTTGCTAATAAACTTAGCATATGTTTTTATCTCATAATAGCGAGTGAACAACGAGGATTTGTGCGTGGACTGTCAACTGTTAAAAATTTGTAAAATTACTATAATAAAATTTCTGAAGCTCTGCATGTAAAATCCCAGGTGATATCGGTTTATGTTGATTTTGCCAAGGCCTTTGATAGCATAAGTCATAATTTATTACTCCAAAAGTTACACTGATTTGCCTTGTGAGGATCACTATTAAAATGGATTAGCTCTCATATAACTGGCTGAAAGAAAATTCTAAAAATAGGCTCCTGTCTGTCTGCTCCAGCGTCATGACACGTCAATGAGTTTGGTAGTTTCACAGGGTTCTTACTTGAGACTTCGACTGTTTTTACCTCATGTAAATGATTAGCCTGATTGTATTACTTCAGAAAATTTACTTCTATTTGCAGATAATGTTAAGCTCTTTATGACTATTAAGGATGTATCTGATTGTGATCTATTACAGTTGGATGTTGATGCACTTGTGGCCTGGAGCATAGCAAATACGCTTATACCTTATGGTAACAAGTGTTGCGTAATCTTGTTTGTGTGCACAAGGCAAAAAATTATTTATCAGCATAGGATGGACTCTGTGACAATTAGAAGGGTTTAAGAAGTGTTAGATCGTTGTATTATCTCTGAATCGGCATTTGTATTTGATGAACACCTTAGTTATGTTCTGTCTAGGGCTAATAGTTGAGATTTATAAAGCGTAGTTGTAAAGACTTTACTGATTTTAATTCATTATTATATTTATATGAAACGCTTGTCTTTAATCCACTGCTTTATGCATCCCAGATATAGAGGTCATATCCACTGCAAGCGATTAATAAGCTTAAAAAACTTCAACATAAATACTTCAAATTTCTGCCTTATTACCAATGTCCTATACGGATCACGATTATTCGGTTATTTAAAATCAATGTTATTCAATAGGCAATTCTCAGTTACATTTATAGAGTGACTATATAATCCGGTATCTAGAGCATAAGTTACCAGACTTGGTTGGAAAAATCTGAAAAAATTGTATTTATTGTAGAATTTTATCAGGAATATCGGAAAAATAGTTTTGTCTACGCCAAAGTGGAGCGTTCTTTTTTACTTAACAATTTATGAGAAACGACCAATATTTGTTTTGGTTTTTTGCCTCTATCACGGCTCCCCGAATCGTGGAGAGTTAAAAAAAAACGCAAATTCTTCGTCATAAAATTTTCTACAGGATACAATTTTTTTGAAACCAAAACAAAATTGTTTATAACAAGTAAATTGCAATAATATAAAAAAAATCAATTTTTTGACCTTAAAAATTTAAAGAAGTGTCGCGAAAAAGGTTTTTAACCTTTCACAGCGAAATTGTAGAAAATTTTAGTACAAATTATGCTCAACAAAACGTGTGTTGTAGAATTTAAAAATATTTAGTAGTTTTTTGTTTATTAATTTTTTAATTTGAAAATTCGATCGCGTATTTCTCGACTGGAACGAAATTTTGGAAGACATGGCTTTGTAAAAAGTTGAAAATTGATGTATATTTCAGTAACATGTAAAAGAAAATTAAAATTTTCAATAAAAAACCGGTTTTTAAAAAAAACCATCTTGAAACTTAAACAAATGCAAATATCTCTTCTCATTTTTAATTTTTTTTTTTTTTTTTTTTTTTTTTTTTTTTTTTTATTTATTTTTTTTTTTTATTATTTTTTTTCTTTTCTTTTTTTACTTGTTTTTTATACAGATCATACTTCAGGTAATAAGTAATCATACACTTGATTTTCAAGCTCCAGGTATTGTTTGTTGTGTGATAAAAAATTCATAAAACTCGAATTTTTGGCTCTGCGCTCGTTACGTGAGTGGCCTGTCCACAGATGCTTATTTTGAATTATCGCCCGGATATTTGTTTAACAGCACGTATTTAAATAAAGAAAGAGTATATTAAGGAAAATAAAAATAACAATTTATTCTTAAACTTGCAAATAAAATATTTTGTCTCTCATACATTACAATCATTTACAATTCCTTTTTCTTTTTTTTTACGCAGTGGTTCGTCAGATTCGCTATCAGTAGCATCGCAGATTTCTGCATACATGCAGTCATTTGTGTCATCTTTGTCTAAGTGAACTATATCCTCTTGCACCTCTTCATTCTCAGAGCAATCATTTTCAGCAGGTGAATCGACAATCAGTTCATCATGATTTTCTTCATCGCCTTCATTTGATAAAAAAAAATTTTTTTCCTACGTAACGAAATACACTAATATTAAAGAACAACAAGACAAATTATTATTTATCCAAAAAGTATTGAGAGTACCATTACTGAGAAAAACAAAGAAGCAACGGTATTCGAATGCCTGCGGATATACTTATACATGTGTATGGAAACATCTGTAGGCATGTGTCTACATATATATATATATATATATATATATATATATGTATAACTTGCGCACTAAAACAATTGATGCATATATTACCCATCTGATTGTGTCTGACGTTACTATGAAACTTTTAACATTTTCTCACTGCACCTCTTATAAGAAATTAGTAGTTGATACATGCTGATTTATTTAGTATAGTATTTTGGTAGTTATCATTAAATGTTAGTCTAGTGTGTTTCAAAGGTAAGATTGCAATGTGCAGCAAAACACAAGAGTTATTATGCTCATTTGCCTTGATTTACAAAAATACGAGTGATAACAGATAATAGTAGCGTCATGCGCTTTTGACAAAGAATATAATGTACAAGCATAACATAAAGATAGTATGAGCACGTGCTTCGTAACAGTAATGCTAAAATTATGACTTACCACTGTTATAAGTGAATAACGTACAAAATATTAATTATTAGTAGAGGACATCAAAAAATAAAACTCTGTGTACCCGCTTTCTGTGGCGAATTTCGTGCTCTAACTTGTATGCCGCTCTCTACTCGTTACTTAATTTATGTATCTACCCTGTAACTACAATCA
>JAPYYV010015860.1:0-11762 GCA_030522625.1 Copidosoma aretas
TGCAAGTTCAACTCTCGCACGCATCAGACCGTATGACGTTTGTTTGATGTGCGGCCCAATTGTCACAGGTTTATAAATTCCAATAAAATATTTCAAGGATACCGATAAATATTTTGTATGGTACTTGCATCAGGAATTTACAATAGAATACTATAAAGTGACAAATTTTATCAGTGAATATAATTTTATTCGTAATCGTAGACTAATAATTCTATGTTTTATGAGGTAAGTTAGTTTATAGTGTTTTATAAGAACAAATTGATGAAAAAATTCCCTTATCAAAATACATATTACTTTAAAGCAAATTTTACTATCGATTTCTCCTTATTAAACACCATAAAGTAACTTATATCATAAAACATCATAGAATCATGAGACTACGAATAAAAATAAAAGTATATACATTGATAGAATTTTCCACTTTATAGTATTCTATTGTAAATTCCTGGTGCAGATACCACATAAAATTTTTATCGGTATCCTTGAAATATTTTATCATCAGAATATATAAACTCGTGACAATTGGGAGCTATTTATCTGTTGATAAAAATGCATTTTTTAAATCGATTAATTTAAATACGATTTTATGAAACGCATACATGTAGATTATAACTGTGGTAAGAGATGAAATCTTTCATTAACTAATAAAAAGTAAGCATATATCATACATAAACTAAAGACAAAAATGATTAAATATGAGTCTTTACCTATAAATTTGCATTTTCAACTGTCATACTTTTGAGAAGTAATTTTGTAAACACTGTGTAGACATTTTTTAAAATTGTAATAAAAATGAAACTAGCAACAATATAATGATTGACCTGTCAAACGAGATACTAATATCTGAGATTTGGTGCTCTCGAAATAAGATATATGTAGGGCTTGACACTACAGCAACAATGCATGGGGCATAAATTATACACCCTGATCCAGGATTTTAAGGGGTTTTCTTGATGAGAAAATTTTTATCCCTATCTTTAGCTTATGATTTAAGTGTCGCAAAAGAAAAGACTTGTAATATAGTATCGTGGGCCTAGCTGACATATGAAAGTTTTGAGTCAAATTTCTCAAATATCTTGGTAATTTTTAATTTCTTAAATTTCTTGGTAATTTTTAATTTTGAGAAATTTATGGTAATGTTTCCGGATGCTTCAAAGTGATCAGACATGACAAGTGTTGTGTAAAGTATAATATTCAAGTAATTTAGTCGCATTATCAGGGGGCCTGGCTGATTTATGCTCGTTTTGGGTCAAATTTCTCAAATATCTTGGTAATTTTTGATTTTTAGAAATTCATGGTAATGTTTTCGGATGCCTTAAAGTGTTTAGAGATGAGTGGTGATGTGTAGAGTATAATATCCAAGTATTTTTATCGCATTATCAGGGGGCCTGGCTGACTTATGAACGTTTTAAGTCAAATTTCTCAAATATCTTGGTAATTCTTAATTTCTCAAAGTTCTTGGTAATTTTTGATTTTTAGAAATCTATGGTAATGTTTCCGGATGCTTAAAAGTGATCGGACATGAGTGGTGATGCGTATAGTTTAATATTCAAGTATTTTAGTCGCATTATCAGGGGGCCTGGCTGACTTATGAACGTTTTAAGTCAAATTTTACAAATTTCATGGTAATTTTTGATTTTTAGAAATTTATGGTAATGTTTGCGGATGCTTTAAAATGATCAGACATGAGTGGTGATGTGTAGAGTATAATAATCAAGTATTTTTATCGCATTATCAGGGGGCCTGGCTGACTCATGTTTTTTTAAGTCAAATTTCTTAAATTTGTTGGTCATTTTTGATTTTCATAAATTTTGAATAATGTTTCCGGAAGCCAAAAAGTGATCAGACATGAGTGCTGATGTGTAGAGTATAATATCTAAGTATTTTCATCGCATTTTTAGGGGGCCTGGCTGACTTATGAACGTTTTAGGTCAAATTTCACAAATTTCTTGGTAATTTTTGACTTTTAGAAATTGATGGTAATGTTTCCGGATGCTTAAAAGTGATCAGACATGAGTGCTGATGTGTAGAGTATAATATTCAAGTATTTTTATCGCATTATTAGGGGGCCTGGCTGACTTATTTTCAATTTAAGTCGCATTTCAGTGGTTTTCGTGATATTTTGGGGTTATAGTTAATTGAGGTTATGTATCTGGTCAACGGATATTGATAAAACTGTCGTTGTAACTTCTGAAAGTTACGTATGTATAATATATAAGATATTACTAGAGCTCAAGAACTTTAAATTCTTATATTTTTGCATCTAAATCAATTTAACCTTAAATTGTTTATATCGCCTAAACGGTTATTAATAGCGCTCTGAAACTCTCTAGGCTTGTTATTTAGACGTGTTTAAATCTTTTACAGTATTTATAATTGAAATTAAAACAAAAAATTTTTTTTTAATTTTCGTTGCACGCAACGTTGCGAACTTCACAGTCATCTACATACGCTAAAGACCATACTCTGCATTTACCCACGACCACTCCGACTATATTTTTTTTTCGATATAAATGGACAATAAAGCTTGACTTAAGAGACAACCTTGTCTTAGTTTTTTAGTTACCCAAAACTCATCTGAAAACTTATTTTCTACTCTTACTTTAACTTTCGGTTCCTCGTATAAATTTTTCAGTTTTTCAACCAGGTATTTACTTATATTTTTTCCTTCTAGAATCTCCAACAAAATATCCCTATCTACTGTGTCAAAAGACTCTACACCTTGTCTCTACACCTTGCTTTTTTTACTACATGATTTAATATAAATACATTATCCATAGTGAATCTACCCTTCCTGAACCATGCCTGTCTGTTAGGTAACACCTTCATTTCGTTTTTTTATGCTGTGGATAGCAGGGAGATCCCCCTGTAATTACCGACAACGTTTATATCCCCTTTTTTATACAATGCCACTATGATTACGGTCTTCCAATTATATGGCACTTCACCTCGTTTCCATACTGACTTTAATATCATAAAGAATATATCTATAGCCTGCTTCCCAGCATATATCCAAGCCTTATTTGTTGTTCCAACAATTCCTGCGACTATCTTTTTTTTTTCAATTTTCTATTTGCTATGTCTATTTCACTATATATAAAAATTCCTTATTTTCATTCGCCTGTGTTACTTAACCTTTGGTTCCCGTTTTATAAAGCTTATTTCCCTCCAATAGCTCCTTAAAATGACTTTCCCAGGCTTCAATACATACAGAATTTCCTACAGTTACTCTCTTTTTTCTTAACTTATTTAAAAATTTCCACACCTCATGCTCATTTCTGATAGTGCTTAAAATCAAAGCGTCTTTCTCCTTCCCATATTTTTCCTTATTTAAACATAACTTTCTCCATTCTTTTTGTTCCCTCGGGTATTGTTTTATTTTCCTGTCCTTGTCTCCACAATTTTTAAGCCTTTTTTACTTTTTCTTTGACCACTGTTCAGCCCATCATGTTTTTTCTTCCAGTTTTCATTTTCACCTCCTTCTTAATGATTGCTCCTGGTTTTGTCTTCCTTAAATAATTCCGTAACTTATTTGAACTTATTCCTCCTACTACACTGAAAAAAAAATAGTAACCCTGAGGTCCCATAATGCTAACGCCAGTAAGAACATGAAGTTATAAAACCTAGATGGGCTTAAAAATAGCCACACATGCACGATATATTGTACTATGAAGATTCTGAAGAGAGGAATAACCTAGCCCAACGGTCGTAAGACTGTAAAAGTCTCGCAAGACAAGCCACTGCAGCTTTATACAGTGCAAGGATTTGCCAAGTTGGCTGTGGGACCGCGCAAGTCCCGCGATGTGAGTAGATACAGTCCAACGTAGCGCAGGAGCATATTGGATCAGTCGTAGGAATATGAAAGTATGGTATCCGGTCATCCATCCTTGTGTACATCGAGCGGTGAACTTGTATAACATTCTGTCGGCACACACCTCTGTCATTTCTCTTAACGAGGTTAGGGAGTATTATTCAGCGAGGCAAGGAACGGGGAGTCCCCCCGGCCCGCGCAGCTTGGCCCCCATTACTGCGCCCCCCTCTCGCACACAACGAACTCAATATTTTGCTTACATTTAGCGTTGGCATTGTTTAAAATGCACTCAAACATGACTTAAACTTTTACTCACTGAATCTAGAATATCATTGTGATCTCTGCATTTTATTATCACTCCCGAACCTCCTCAAGAAATAATTTTTTACCATGCTTTTAAAATTTTACGATATGATTCAACTGCAGGCTGCTATTGAACGCACATTTTTCATTCTAATTCAGCTGTCAGCACCAGTGCTGCCAAAAGTTGCTACCAATTAGCGCGCGCAATTCGAATCGCCTACATGAGCTGAACCGCAAAAACCCAATAGCCTGAATCCCAAGGTCTTTAACCTAGTAACCTGGGGGAGAGCGAGTAAATAATTTAATAATTAGAAAAATCATTGATTAAATTACAACATAACCTAAATCCCAAGCTTTTTATCCCAGTAACTTGGGACAAAGCTAGTTAATAATTATATACGTGATTAAATTAATGATTAAATAACAACATACCTTAAATCCCAAGCTTTTTAACCCATTCACCCATGGGCCAGTGAGTAAATGATATGACAAGTAATTACTTAGTCACTGCCCCACGGGTTACTGGGTTAAAAAGCTTGGGATTTAGGTTGTGTTGTTATTTGCATAGTAATTTATTTAATTATTGTATTATTAACTGGCTGTCCTCCGTGTTACCAGGTTAAAAAGCTTGGGAGTCAAGTTATGTTGTTATTTAATCAATAATTTATTTAATTATTATATTATTTACTCTCTGTCCTCCGGGTTACTGGGTTAAAAAGCTTGGGATTTAAGATATGTTGTTATTTGATCATTAATTTATAAACATGAATAATTAATAACCAGCTTTTCCTTGGGTTACTGGGTTAAAAAGCTTGGGATTTAGGTTACGTTGTTATTTTCATGATAATTCATTCAATCGTTGTATTATTAACTGGCTGTCCCCCGTGTTACCGGGTTAAAAAGCTTAGGAGTCAGGTTATGTTGGTTTTTAATCAATAATTCATTTAATTATTACATTATTTACTCTTTGTCCTCCAGGTTAATGGGTTAAAAAGCTTGGGATTTGAGATATGTTGTTATTTAATTATTAATTTATGAACGTTAATAATTAATAACTAGCTTTTCCCTGGGTTACTGTGTTAAAAAGCTTGGGATTTAGGTTATGTTGTAATTTTTATAATAATTTATTCGATTATTACATTAGTAACTGGCTGTCCCCCGGGTTACTGGGTGAGAAAGCTTTAGAGTTAGGTTATGCTGTCGTTTGATCAATAATTTATTTAATTATTATCTTATGTGCTCTCTATCCTTGGGGTAACTGGGTTTAAAAGCTTGGGATTTAGGTTACTGGGCTTTTGCGGTTTGGCCTATATTGCTGTTCGAATTTCGCGCGCTCAATCGGTGGCTATTTTTGGCAGCGCTGGTCAGCACATACGTACATACATACATACACAAGTACACTCACTCACATACAAAAACGTCGAAATATACAAAAAATTTAACATTTGGATAACTGTTTTTAATCGGCAGTTATTTGCTGGTTTTATCGTTAATTAGCAAATAAATTAGCTCTACGAAGGCTTATTTTACACGTCCTGATCTGTAGAGTGCGATTTTCTCTGTGGCATCCCCTTTTTTTTTCGCTTTGGAAAGAGCTGTGATGTCCGGAAGTCACAGTCTCCACCAGCGGTCTCAAATATACCTATGTATAATACATTAATTAGCCTACTTTTGGCTGCAGTAATATTTCAGAACGCTGCGCCCCACTTCTCTCACATCAGGTCCACCTGTCCCAACGGCTGATTTAATATATTCCCGCGCTATATAGGACTTTACCAGCTCAAACTGCGGGACTTGCACGGTCCCGCAGTTAGCATGGTAGAGTCTTGCACTGTGTAAAACCGCAGTAGCTCTGCTTACGAGACTTTTTCGATTCTATTACCGTCATATTGCGCATTCTTTATGTTCTACCAATCACAGTCCTCCATAGTAGGTATACATCTCAATTAACCGTAACGCAATAGTCTCAATTATTGGACAGTAGAGTTCCGATGGTTTTCGGGACTCCCTGGCTACCATTTTTTTTTAGTGTATAGTGTAATTTAAAATTTTTGAACTATATCTGTACCGTGTTATAGTGTCTTCATTCCAAACATAAATAAATTTCTTGCTTATACTTTCATCATCTAATTTCTTATATATCTATCTTCTACTGCCAAACTAACTTTCATGGTCAGAGTCTATCCTGTACTCCATTTCAAACCTGTCGACTACATCCCTACCATAGTGATTCACAAAAACAACGTCAATAACTGAATTACCCTGCACTCCAATATACGTAAACTCTCCATTTCCATCACAGGCACCATTTAGAGTACATCATCCTTTGATACTGAGTAAATCTGCTAATCTATGTCCATCAACGATTATAACCCTATCTTTGCTCTTTCTACATATATCCTGCCTCTCAACTACGTTTGGTGCCCCGCAAGTTAAGCTACCTATTCTTACATTAAAGTTTCCTTCCACTATCAAAATATTATCTTCTTCCAAAAATTCCGTCTCCTCCAGTAACTCTATGACTATACATGTATCTCCTGCATTATAAACTGATAAGATACTGAGAGTTTTCTAACCCAAGTCAAGCTAGCACAACCAAGTCAGCACGCTGGAACCGTACTACATACCACATAATTTGCCGCTAATTTATGATGTTAAAACTAAATTTACCGCTCCACCCGGAAGCCGGGAAATCGGGTGCGTGCTGGCTTGACATCAAGCTAGCACCGCTAATAGCTAGATCTCGGGATCCTGACTACTTAAGGATACAGGTTCAGTGGCATAATTTGCTGCTGAAATATGACGTCATAACTAAAGTTGCCGCTCCACCCGAAAGCCAAGAAGTAAGGTGAGTGCTGACTCGACATCAAGCTAGTATCACCCATAGCTGGATCTCGAGATTCTGACCACTTAAGAAAACAGGTTCAACGACATAATTTGCCGCTAATTTGTGACATTAAAACGAAATTTGCCGATATACTAGGAAGCTACAAACACGAAGGGGGCCCAGCTTGATATCAAGCTAGTACCGCCACAGGTGTTATCTCGGGATCTTGACAACTTAGGGGCAAAATTCCATCGGGGTATTTTGCCGCTAATTTGTGACGTTAAAACTAAATTTGCCGCTCCACCCGGAAGCCGAAAAATTAGGTGTGTGCTGGCTTGACATCAAGCAAGTACCGCCAATAGCTGGATCTCGGGATCCTGACCACTTAATTAACCACCGATTTTTCCGCTTCATCCAGAAGATGGGAAATCAGTTGCGCGTCAGCTTAATATCAAGCTAGTACCACCACAGGTGTTATCTCGGAATCGTGACAACTTGAAGGCAAAATTCGAACGAGATATTTTGCCGCTAATTAGTGACGTTAAAACTGAATTTGCCGCCCTACCAAGAAACTGCAAAAACGAAGGGGTGCCAGCTTGATATTATGCAAGTTCCAGCAATAGCTGGATCTCTGAATCCTGACCTCTCAGGGATACGGGTCCAGCGGCATAATGTGCCGCTGAAATATGACGTCATAACTAAAGTTGCCACTCCACCCAAAAGCCGGGAAATCAGGTGCGAACTGACTTGACCTCATGCTAGCACCGCCAATAGCTGAATCTCAGGATCCTGACCACTTAGTTAACCACCGATTTTTCCGCTGCATCCAGAAGATGGGAAATCAGTTGCGCGTCAGCTTACTATCAAGCTAGTACCGCCACAGGTGTTATCTCGGAATTGTAACAACTTGAAGGCAAAATTAGAACGAGATATTTTGCCGCTAATTAGTGACGTTAAAACTGAATTTGCCGCCTTACCAAGAAGCTTGCAAAAACGAAGGGGTGCCAGCTTGATATTATGCAACTTCGAGCAATAGCCGGATCTCGGAATCCTGACATCTTAGGGATACGGGTCCAGCGGCATAATGTGCCACTGAAATATGACGTCATAACTAAAGTTGCCGCTCAACTCGAAAGCCGGGAAGTCAGGTGTGTGCTGACTTGATATCGATCTAGCACCGCCAATAGCTGGATCTTGAGATCCTGACCACTTAAGGATACAGGTCCAGCGGCATCATTTGCCGCTCATTTGTGTCGCCAAAACTAAATTTGACGGCCTACCGGGAAGCTGCAAAAAGGAAGGGGTGCCAGCTTGATATTAAGCAAGTTCCAGCAATAGCTGGATCTGGGAATCCTGACCTCTTAGGGATACTAGTCCAGCGGCATAATGTGCCACTGAAATATGACGTCATAACTAAAGTTGCCGCTCCACCCGAAAGCCGGGAAGTCAGGTACGTGCTGACTTGACATCAAGCTAGCATTGCCAATAGCTGGATCTCGAGATCCTGACCACTTAAGGATACAGGTCCAGCGGCATAATTTGCCGCTGATTTGTGACGTCAATACTAAACTTGCCGGCCTACCGAGAAGCTGCAAAAACGAAGGGGTACCAGCTTGATATCAAGCTATAATGACTGTATAGCAATAGTGTGCCAAAAAGCGAAAGGAACTTCGTTCCGAGGGGGGGTCCATAGACGCCTCACGCCGTTTTTTTCTCCTCTTATTCTTGTTCGATTTTTACTCAGGCATATTATCGATTTCCAATCATTTTAGACGAGAAAAAATTAATTATTCGTACTTCGGGCGTTTTTGAGGGACGCTTTGCCCTGAGTAGGAAAAAAAAGTGTTATTTACTATTAAAAAAACTTAACTAGTAAAAACTACTACTTTTACAAAAAACACGGTTTTGTTTGTTTTATCACAACAGAAAATTCGGTTCTGTCTTCTGTTACACGGACCGTTTTTTTTTCTACTTTAAAAAACAGTAAACATTTAATGCTATAACTAAAACTTTGATGGAAAATATTAATTTATTTACCGTAGCAAATTGTTGTTTTAATTTTATTTTTTCAAGTGTACAACAGTCAACCACAAGGAACATAGGAGATTTGACTGTCTGCACTTTTCGTTTATTTATTGATTAGCTTTTATCATGAGCAGTCAATACTTAAAAACTCGATACGATTCTCATCCTGAATTTTAATCAAAAATTTAATTATGTGTATCCTGTAAGCAGTCAATATCAAAAACAAAAGAAGTTGACTTGTCTACGTGTGTATGAACTGACTACAGCTATTAATCTGAAATTTGACGGAAAATTTTATAATCATATTTTTTAAATTTTCATCAATGCTGTAATTTTAATAGAATTTGCGGTTGTGTCGTATACGAAGGAGAAGAGTCGAGTGATTCCAATATGATGATACCCGCAGAAAAAAGCTACAGTAATTTGTACTGTAAATAAATAAATATATAATTTTTCGCCAAATGTGTATACATAGTATTTTATGTGAACTGTTTTCGAAAATATATAAAAAAATAGTGCGTATAAATGCAAAAACCGAAGTTTACATTTTAATTCTAAAAAAAAAACTATTTTTTGGAGAAAAAAAAAATTTCATTTCACTAAACTGATTGGAAATGGCTGGTGTGATGCTCGATGGGTGCTCAGAAACACTTTAATGGTGTACTTCGTTATTGTCTCGAGACTAGCAAAACAAAACGGAACATTCCGAAATTTCCTCGCGAAACTAAAAGGGAGCGGTCCAAGATCTATGATTGCGAGAGTTTTGGTAGCGCTGCGCGCCTTTAAGCACGTGTTTCGTATACGTAAGAGTTTCAACACATAATGCCTGGTGGTACCACCGAAACTCTCGCAATCGTAGGTTTCGGAACGCTCCCTTTTAGTTTCCGCAAGAATATCGGAACGTTCCATTCGATTTTGCGAGTCTCGATACAATAACGGAGTGGACTTGAAGTATCTAACACCGCCGTGGCCCACTTGTTGTGACAGGCAGCTGTTTGCATCGTTCAGATCGCCAGCTGCATTAGTAGCCCATATTAGAATATTTAAGGTCGTTGTAGCATAATAGTTTTTTAAACATGGCATAAAATACGTGCAGGCAGATTTGTTAGATTGTTGTCTTGTTTTAACTCATCACTTTCTACATTAATCGTAAGACGTGTCGGTACCTCTGCGCACCTGATGTGCGAAGATATACTTATTTTTGAGGTGAGATCATTAAACATTTTAAAATAAGTGTTTTGATGCTGTGATTTCGATTTTTACTGAAGCAAAAAGTATTACACCTAAAATATTATCGATTGATCTTGTCGGATTTTGTACTGAAACTAAAATTGGAAAAGTGACTGGATTCAAGTAATCTAATTTAGTTTCGTGTATGCCAGTGTGCAAACGTATACAAAATATTTATACTTCATTGAACTTCAATTTTTTATAAAAAATATGATTTTTAATAAGACGATATTTTAAAGGGAAATAGAAGCTATGTTAATAGATGTTTGGATGTTTGTTACTCAATTACGCTAGTATAATTCCGAACGGATTTCGATGAAATTTGGTATACAAGTAGGTTATGACCTAGAGTAAAACATAGGACTGTTTTGGATCTTATCAGGCTTATTAAGGCTCTTATAAAAATTAAAACCGTTTAAAGTTTGTCTGTTTTGATTTTAAGATGTGTGTTCCTCTATAACACGAAAACTACTGTACCAATTTTAATTAAACTCGATAGGTAGGTAGATTATGACATAGAATAACATATAGAGCTATTTTATACCTTTAATTTTGTATCTACTATACGACTATCCGCAATAACCTATAAAAATCTTAGTTGTACGAATTTCTAATTGTAGGTAGTCAGCAAGCTTACTCTATGTTATAACTACGTGTAGGACATTGGTGCAGAAATGCAAGAATGATTCAAAATGATCAAAACGTCATAACCTTAGAAATTATAAAAAACACAATTTCTAAAAGGGAAAGCAAGTTAGGTAAAAAAACACAATTTTCATAGGTTTTCTCAAGGCAAAGAAACATAAAACCGCAAAAATGGAGAGGTTTGTTACAATGGAAATATAACCTCCATTTCCGCTTTTTTGCTATAACTTTATTGAATTGCGTTCAAAAATTTAAAATAATTTTAGCATAGTTATACAGGTATTGCAGGCGTGCGTATTTTTAAATGATTTTGTGATAAATTTACCTATAATATTAAATAAAAAGCCATGTCACTAAGGTGAATCAAAATTGGGCAAAAGTAACTGTTTTTAGAGGTGTTCTGAAAGGGAATGAGCTTTAAGGTAGCTTCGGCGTTTCGTGCCGTAACAATTGAGGTGCCCTTCGAGAGTTGTATATATAATTCAAGAATTTTACTACTTTTATTCATAACAATTTTTTTTTTTTTTTTTTTTTTTTTTTTTGCTTTTATTCATAACAATTTTTTTTTTTTTTTTTCATAGCGGGAAGGAGATATTCTAAAGACGCCTCTTCGTGCACACATGGCTACCGTAGAGGTAGTGTTGGATTCACCCTGGTTTACAGTGTAATAACACTACGTGATGCTAATCATCACGGGCGCCTACCGACTAAAACCATCCTCCCCAAGAGAGAGCCAGTCCGATGGACTATTACTCTGATACAGGTGTTGAAACAGGAAAGAAGAGATAGAAGCAGAGAAACAGTGGAAAGATGAGAAATAAGGGCGAAGTTCGATGACCGATCATGAGACCAAGGAAGGAACTTGGTCGGTACTATACGCATCAAGGCGAAACTCGGAATATTGAGGTGTTAAAGTAGCCT
>JAPYYV010015862.1:0-16190 GCA_030522625.1 Copidosoma aretas
CCCCCTTCCCTGTCATGGGGAGGCCTCCCATCCCTCATCCCTTCCCTTTCCCAACTGCTTAGTGCCCAGAGTAGTGCCCTTACAATAGGAGCCGGACGTGTAGCAGGATAATATAAAAAAAAAATATATATATATATATATACATTGGTGTATTGATTACCACATTAATAGCAATCATCAGCTAATAATGGGTTAAATCGGGGCATTCGATGCATGCGATGTATTATCGATTACTCGCAAACTTGTAGTCTCTATACTTAAAAGTAATTTAATGTAACAAGTCAATTTATAAGTCCCTAGCACTTGTGCATACATTCTAACGGTGAATAAATATCAATGATTTCATTACACGATTGCCAGGGACTTATAAATTGATTTACAACATTAATTTACTATTAAGTTAAGACTACAAGTTTGCGAGTAATCGATAATATATCGCATGTATCGAATGCACCGATTGAACCCCAGCTATATAAGTATTGGGCAAGAAAGAGAGTATAATATATTATGCAGTGTACGCACTCTCTCGTGTGTACATATTTACCCAGAACACGGAACCGACACGGTGGCGCAGTGGTCGAGTCGCAGTTTCGTAGATTGTCGATCAACAATGTTCAGCTGCATTTGGCGCGGCTAGGGGTGCGTTCCGTAAGCTCCACCAGTTAGGTCACGTGATTATTTCAGGTGAGAGCAAGGGAGACAACATTATATTGCCGTTTCTCTCGCACTTGTTTTTAAAATATCACGTGACCTAACTGGCGGTGCTTACGGAACACTCCCTAGTATACTTGGATGGGTGACCTTTCGAGTCTCGCCGTTTCGCCTTTGTTGTTAGCTTCGAGGATCGATTAACTGTTTCTCTGTCGTTGCGGGCAACGTGAGCTGGGGCTCTACCCAGTTTATCGATGTATCGCATAATCGCAAAAATCTATCGAAAATTTAACCCAAAAATTTCCAAAAAATAATTGTGCACATGCGCAGACTAAAAATTTTCGATAGATTTTCTGAGATTATGCGATATATCAATAACCTGGGTAGAGCCCCTGGAGGTGCACGTGCAGTAGTTCAGTCTATAGACGTATAGACACCTGGACAGAACTTGGGCAATACACCGGGCTGTTCCGGGCCAGGTTTTCCAGAATTTTTCCTCTATATATGCGTACAGCAGTTGCATAGCAGCATAATCGGTGTCGTTAGTATGCAAGCACCTTCACCAGAACGTTCGAGACCTTTCAAGTGCTTCGTTTGATTGCTTTAATACTGTTGAAAATTTCGTGGTTAAGTGAAACAGTCTTGGTTACACGGTCAAAAATTCATTGCCTATCGAAAAAGTGTAGGGAAGCGTGGACAATTTGTGTAATGCAGCGAAAATGGAAGTTAGGAACTAACCTGCAGTGTTTAAAAAAGCGTGCGTTTGTTCCCATCGAGTGGTGTGTGTTTGTGCTCTTTCTCTTTTGCTCCTGTGGAAATTGGAGTGCTCGCAACTTTTTCCCCGTCAACTCAAAATCGATGACTCAGGACGATCTGACTAGTGGCTATCCGCAGTTGACGTCCTGATCGAGGCTCTAAGTTATTTAGTATTGCAACTTTGGCTTCTTGTTTATTGAATCTCCGGTCTATAATTTAAACTAAAGATTATTTCGGGTTTTGTGCTAAATTTTCTTAGTAAGTAATGTAAATGGCGTGGATTTCATGCTTATATGATGTTACTGTTTGTAATTTAAGGTGATTCATGCAAGAAATGATTGTTGTCAGAATCAAATAAAACTTTGAGACATTGTTCATTGGATTATAATGTGCTCTCCTCTAATATTTTACTTATGTTCACCACGGGAAATGCGAGAAAAAGTTCCTTGAAAATTGCGGTTTCGACATGAGCTTTTATGAAAAGCAGTATTTTATTGACGTTATCTACGAAAATAAAAAAATGTACCTGCCCGAAATAAATTAAAAACTAACGCAACAAAGCTCGAAGAGATTGGCATCTTGGAAAATGTGAATGACCATCTTAGCTAAAAGATATTGGTAAAAATGCAATAGTAAATTGTCATTGCTCATGTTAAAGGCATGGGAGAACATTGTCTGCAGATATTTTGAGGTTAAACGCGTAGAAGTTAGAAATATTATATTTTCTCGGAATATTATGATGTTATATTTAGTATGAGTGCTAAAATATATTTGATGAATAATATTCAAGGAAACTTTCATAAATTTTGGCATCTGCAACAAAAATTCATTTTCGGTCGCACCTTTGACTCGAGAGCCAAGCATGAACCACTTTAAAATTGCTGTGACAAATTTTTTCTACGTCATGTTCAGTTATAGTGTCTCAACACTTAAAAATTAATGCAATTTTGGAACAGTTTTTTTGCTTAAATAGACTTACATCAATTAATTGATTGGGACGATATAATGCATCAGAAATTATTATTAGTTAGATTTTTATGAGTGTATAATATCTAGAAAAAAATACTGTGAAGAAGTTACTACAGAAAAGCAGGTGGCGCAGAGATAACACGATGCGGCAATAGGAATCCCGAAACGTCACATGACTCTCGCGATGTATACAGCCGAGTCAGGAAAATTAACACAGGCCTCGTGTGAAAAAATATGTTTTTATTTTTTGAGCTGAGTTAGAATGTTTCTTAAAAACCTACACGTGCTTTTTCGAAAATAGAATTAAATTCACTGTTATTAAATTTAATATATCTTTTGACCAAAAATTTTGTAGTGAAATAGCTTTAGGTATTCGTTAAGGATGGTATTTGAAATATAAATATTAAAAAAAAAGAAAATTTTGCCATCAACTTTGGCCATCAAATTTTGAAGTTGATTTGAGTCAGTTACGGCAGAATGACCCATACCAACGAATATAGACGTTTAAGCGTCTATATTCGTTCTCCATACACATAGTTTCTACGCAATTTCTTTACCCAAAAAGTACAAATGCTCAATCTCAAATTTGTCGATAACAACGGCACTTATACGCTCTTCATTTTTAATCACTGAGGTGATTCCTAAATGTAAAAACTATTTCGATCAGTTTTCACGTCGTAATTTGGGAAATTGCATTAAATTTGAGGTTAATCGGTATCCTAGAGAATATCCATGCCCTAAAGGTTAAAAGTTAAATACTTTCATATGATTAAAAGGCTTAAAACAAATAATAATATGAAAAATATTACAAACATACACTTTTATTAATGGAGTAAAATGTTGAAAATAACTTTCTGTATGCATAATCAGTAAAAGCAAGAGCCCCTGAAGGTCTCTTTTCATGCTAAAGCTACAACGCTACAACGCTGAAACTCTCGTAGTGAAGCGTCTCGCTAAAATACAGAATTCAGTATATCCAGTTATAATAATAACGCAAGAGTTTCAGCGTTGTAGCGTTGTAGCCTTAGCATGAAAAGGGACCTTGATGGTACATGTTTTGTTGTGAACAATTCAATAGTTTGGTGGCTCCCGCTATCATTGATTGTGCAAACAGTGATTTCATTTTTTTGTAGTTCATTAATAAAAATGTATCTTCATAGTTTTTGTACATTTTTTTCTTCATAATGCGACATAATTAGACCTTATGCAACATGACAAAGCTTTCCTTTTACTCAGGATTTAAATCGATACAGCCATTTTTTAGATTATTATCAAAAAAATTCTTTTTTTTTTTTAATTTTTATTGGATTAAAAACAACATAACAAATCTCCGCTAAAGTTTCATCAAATGTTTGCAATTGTTCGTGTTTTGTCCGGATACAATTTTAAATAATTCGCTGCTAAAAAATTCGTTGATTCAGGATCAATATAATAGAAAAACAAGCCGAGTTAATGCTGAGCCCAAAATAAATTTAAAAATGTTTTCGTAAGATTAGAATTAGACATTAGATTTTAAAAAATAGGTGTAGTCAATACTTAAGGAAGCTCTGTGCCAAATGACAGCTGTGGTTTTTTAATACAAGGTTTTTTGAATTTTGTGGTTTTTATGAAATACCGTGGAAAAAAAAAAATTCACCCTAAAATATAAAATATAATTACAAAACAAGAGCGTAAATTTTTGAAAAAAGGCCTATTTGATTTTCTTTTCAACCCGCAGTATCCAAACCCTTATCTCCTCATTCAATCGCATTTTGCGCAAAAAACAAGACTGTACGTGTAAACCAAGTACTAATACAAATTTTTTCTTTTTTTTTTAGTTCATTGGCTTTCACCCGTGGCCAGCTACCAACTGCCGAGAGACTCAACTTGCCCCAAGTGCAAGAAAACTTACAAAAATCATAACACCATGAAAGCTCACTATCATCAGACCTGTAATAATTCAAAGGTTTTAAAGTGCTTGTACTGTCACTTTTCGTCCAAAAGAAGATACAATATGCTCAATCACGTTCGCAAGCGGCATTCTGAAAACAAAATCGTGTAAAATTTATCTTTTTTTTCTTTATTTTTTTCAAAATTACTCAAAATAAATAGTTTTTGTAATAAAGTATAAAAGACGTCTACGAAAATTGCAAATAATCTCCATTTAATTCTAAAAATTTCGTAAAAATTTGTTGATGAAGAGAAAAATTATTTACCGATTTTTGTATGTTGGCACATAAAATTGAAAAATACTTGCAAGTTGAAAAAACTACGGAAAAGATATTGTTGGCAGCGCTTGGAAAAAAAGAAAGCTGCTGAATAATTGAAAAGACAAATCTGAAATTATCAGCTGAATCCCGCCACAGAAAAAGTGCATCGAGCAAGAGAGAGAGAGAGAGAGACAGAGAGAGAGAGAGAGAGAGAGAGAGAGAGAGAGAGAGTGCACTCTCGTGCGGCGTGGGAAAGGAGCGGAGACTTGGAGAGTGTGGAGTGCATGTGTATATATATAGGTATAACTTGCATTAGTATAGCGAGTATTATAGCGACAGTTAACGTTTGGGAATCGGGATCAGCTGAATAATATAAGTATAAGTCGCTCCACCAAAACGTCGCGACCTTTCAAGTGCTTCGTGTTAACTCTTGTTAATTATTGAAATTTTGTGTTATGGTAGACTAGTGTTCGTGCATGGTGAAAACTTGATTTTTTGTTGAAAAAGTGTAAAGAAGCTTGCACTGTTTTACTGATGCGGCGCGAATAGAGGTTAGGAACTAACCTGCAGTGTTTGAAAAAGCGTGCGTTTGTTTACATCAGGTGTTGTGTGTTTATGCTCTTTCTCTTTCGCTCTCGTGGAAATTTTTTCCTGTAAACTCAAAAAGCGGAGGCTCAGGGCGATCCGGCTGGCTCTCCGCAGTTGACGTCTAGGTCGAGGCTCTGGCCGCTGGGGCTTGAAGGTATTTAGCAGTGCAAGTTTAGCTTTTTGTTTGTCGAATCTCCAGTCTATTGCTTTAGCTGAAGATTATTTCGCGTTTTTTTGCAAGTTTTCTTAGTGAATAATATAATTTTCGTGGCTTTCATTACATTACTGTTTGTGACTCAAACTTGCTGCATCAAATTTTTTTCGTGTCATGTTTTTTTGGACAGGCTATAAATCAGCATCCAACAATGTATTCAAACTTATGTTGCATTTGTAATAGTTTTTCTAACGAATCGATTTAGTTTTACTCTCACACAAAGTATCATTACTGTTACCCAAGTTGACTTGCTCTGAAGCAGTGTTGCACATAGTGGCAGAAAATGAGCCGCAAAATTCAAAAACATATAGATAAAGAAAAATTTTGGAAAGCAATGCCTGACTTAATTTTCTCACTCTTGATAAAAACAAGTTGTATGCATAGATTTTCAGTCTTCGTTCTAGGCCATTGAACAGGTCAAACGACTCAACTTCCAAACTGTAAGAATATAATAACAGAATGACATCATTCAATCATTTACTTTTCGACACAAGCCCTAAATTAATTTTTAGTGGAAACCATAGGCTAGCAACAGGGCCAAAAATTACAATTTGAAAGTTTGAGATAATAAATTCAGGTTTCACTTGTCATGAATTTAAATTCAGAACATGCTTTTACTATACTTCCACTTTGACTGTTATCCAGATTTGTTAGCAGAGAACTAACGCCCATAGACTGTCGGAATGCAATACCTGCCTAAATTTATATACTCTTATTCAAAACAAGCTATGCATAGATTTCCAGTCCTTGTTCTAGGCGAGCGAAGAGGTCAAAAGCCTCAACTACCAAACTGTAAGAATATAATAACAGAATGACATCATTCAATCATTTACTTTTCTACACAAGCCCTGAATTAATTTTTATTGAAAACCATAGGCCAGCGACAGGGCCAAAAATTACAATTTGAAAATTTGAGATGATGAATTCAGGTTTCACTTGTCATGAATTTAAATTCAGAACATGCTTTTACTATACTCCCACTTTGACTGTTATCCAGATTTGTTAGCAGAAAACTAACGCCCATACACTGTCGGAATACAATGCCTGGCTAAATTTTTACACTCTTGTTTAAAGCAAGCTATATAAAGATTTTTAGTCCTTGTTCCAGGCCAGCAGAGAGATTGAAAGCCTCAGCTTCCAAACTACAAGAAAATAATAGCAGAGTGACATCATTCAATCATTTACATTTCAACACAAGCCCTAAATTAATTTTCAGTGAAAACCATAGGCCAGCGACAGGGCAAAAAATTACAATTTGAAAGTTTGAGATGATGAATTCAGGTTTGGCTTTGTCATGGTTATAAATTCAGTACATGCTTTTACTATTCTCCTACTATAATTATTTTTTTGGTTTGATAGCAGAGAACTATCACCCATGGACTGTTGGAAAGCAATGCTTGAGTGAATTTTCTCACTCTTGATTAAAACAAGCTATGTATTAATTTTCAGTCTACATTCTTTGGCCATCAGTAAAAAGGTCAAAAGCATCAATTTTCGTCAATTTTCGAAAAAACACGTCTGTCTCTGGTACGTGTAGGCAAGCTGCTTGTTTAGTTAAAGTGTTCTATTTTAGCTTGAATAAAAGCTGAAATTAAGCTCTGTCGACCAAAAAAAAAATTGTTTGTTAAATGCCACCGATTAGAATTTACAGCTGTTTGAAGAAGAGACACAGAAGAGACACAAAAATCGCTGAGAATGAGATTTTGTAGATATTTACTGGAAATTGGGAATTTTTTCTAAAATCACTATAAATTTTGATCGGGAGTTCAAAATTCAACAAATCATTTTTAATTGATAGCGTTTAAAGTAGAAACGACATTTACCAACGTAAAACACGAAAAATGCCTGGTTTGCACTAAACGCCGAGACATGTGTCTCGTACTTCATCCTGACAGGCAAGAATAAAATTTACTAAAATATATTTTGCCTTGAGGTGAGAAAAAACGGAATTGTACTGGAGGGGGGGGGGGGGGCCGAAACGCACTATCCAGCCTTGGAGGGACCCTCTAAACCCATATCCATTACTACCAAATAGCAGAAGAAAATATAGATTTTGTATACGTTCAAGCACACCTAGATGCCATTCTAGAGGAGCTCGGAACTGACCGACACTTTTATACGGCACGCGCGAAAAAAAAGCATACACTTGGCTATTCAAGAGGTCCAAACTTCTATTAGCACTAGCATGTGCATTTGATTACTATGGGTCTATACCAGCGATCTGAAACGTCGTACCAAACCGTATGCTAAAGCATAAGATATAGATATACTTTAGTATTACGGTTGGTGCGGCATTTGAGATCGCTGGTCTATACCTTAAAAATATTATCGTTAGGTAATACAGTTAAAGTAAAAAGTGCGTTTTCAAAGCAATTTGTGTTCGAACAATGATTTTAGTGCAAATCACCGGACAAATTTATCCAATGATAACTCGTAATTTTTGGTTGATAATTAATGTAATTGTACGAATTTAATTCGTGATTACTGTAGCTCATAAATGTGCGATATCGACAAAATAGTATGTTAAGCACCAAGGGAGAAAAAGTAAAGAACGCTCTGGCAAACGTGTGATCTGAGCATTCTTTATTTCCTCCCTTGGTGCGTATACGATTTTTCACAAATCCTGCGCCGGGGGGATAGGAGGAATTTTCTTCCTGTGAAGCGGGATAGAGCACGATTTACTTTTCCCCCCTTGGTGCGTAATATACTATTTTTCACGGGTAGGTGCTTTTAGGCGGAAAGTTCTCTGCTAAAAAACCTGGAAAAAAATTAAAGTGGCAGTATAGTAAAATCATGCAATTAATTTAAATCCATGAGAAAGTTGACCGTGAATTCATCATCTCCTCACACTTTCAAATTGTAATGTTTGTCGCTGGCCTACGGTTTTTACTGAAAATTTAGTAAGGGTTTGTGTTGAAAAGTAAATGATGGGATGATGTCACTCTATTATTATTTTCTTGCATTTTGAAAGTTAAAGTTTGGCTTATTTGCTGGCATTAAGCGTTGACTGATAAGCAGGCAATTCAAAACTTCTTCTGACAAATTGATCGATGAAAAATAGATTCTGTATAACAGCTGAATTTCTTGCCTGGCATTAGCAGCAATAATCTTTTGTATTTGGATGATAGTTCATTAGAAAACTTTTGCACTTTTTATTATAATGCTCTTGATGTCAGTAATTAATACAATTGTTATAAACAATCTATCAGAGTTACGTCAAAATTGTCGACTCAGAACTAATGCTTTCTCTCTTCTCTAATGAACAGTTTGCATCGAAGATCAGTGAGCTTTGCTGATTCTCAATGTTAAAGGGGCATTTGATTTGTGTTCAAGGTCATGCCATGTCTTTCAAATCGATGTTGGCTCAGCAAATATACATGTAGGAGGATTGTGCTGATGATTTACTTTTCGGGTTAATATGATATCAAACCGTTAGCATGTACAATATTTAGCCAAATAAATTATAGAATGTTTTTTGGTCAAGGATTACATTGACTATTTGAAGGTTATTTCCCATTCAGCTTGAAAACTTTGATACTAGCACTTTACATAAACATTTATAACCCAATATGTTGTAAAAGGATAAATCAATCTTGAAAGATTGATGAATTAATTTACGAAGATCGCAATATTTAAAACGTCAATGGAACGTAACATTAAGGTAAGTTTTCCATCTCAGCTCTGCAACGGCTGCTGGCTTTCACTAAATGCTGCCAACTTTGAAGTAGTTAAATTGATGCAGCGATACATACAGTTATATACTATTGTACAGGTTATATTGTAACAGTATAAAATTTTATAATTAGACAATTGTTAATGCAAGCGTTTACTATTTACCATTATAATTATCAGTGACACATTTGTATCATTTATTACAACCTTAAACGGCCCAAGTCAACTGTAATTTTGTAAAATATGTGTTTAACAGATGTTAAATTTAATTTTAAATAGTTTAAATAATCACGGAAAAATTATTTTTTTATTGTTATTATGTTAGTTATTATTTTTAAATACCTTAGGGGATTTATTGTTTCTAATTTAATTTTTCTTTATTTCTATGTTTTTGAAATTTCGGGGCTCATTTTCTGCCTCAATGTGCAAAATTGCTGTGGAGCAAGAGTCTATAGTGTCACTTTAAAAATGAATGAAATTTTGAAACGGGGTTTTAGTTTAATAAATTGTGATGTTAATACTATGCATATCAACTTCTTGTTAATTTATTTATGAACGAATCATTATTCATTCAACGTTAGTGTGTACATATATATATTTTATCTTTTATGTATAAAACTATTATCTAATTGAAAATCAGCTTTAGAATGGACTATCTAATTTATAATGAATTTAAATATTCAATATATACGTTAACTGTTGACTTGTATGCACTTTCTTTAAAAGGCGTAATTTATGTTTTGTAACAGCAATGAACCACCTTTGTGTTTGACTTGGTGGCTCATCCGTAAGCCAGTATTCGAAAGAAATGCAATCTTCTTCTGGCAAAGTAAATCAGTCGTATCAGTTTGATGATGGCGATGAGAGAGTGCATCCAACAGAATTTCTGGTTGTAAAAGGTGAACTCCTCGATGAGTTGGTACCGCGGATTTCAGAAAATTCCTCATTAGCCCGTACAAATGAGCAAGACAGAGAATTGAAGGAAGATGTGAATATTAAGTTAGAACCTATTGACAACTGTAGAGACACTGACTTAGGTAATTTTAAGAGTCTTATTTCTTCTGTTATATTATATTATTTTTATGTACACCCCTGAACCCATAAGTTATAAGCTCGCCACAGTAATATTACTATCATTATGAATTCAAAATATCAAATTTTGTAAATATGTATGATGTGCAGATATATATATATATATATATATATATATATACATAATTTATAAGAAAACATAAAGTGTACAATATGAGTAATAAATAATCAAGCATGATCATATTGTGATTATTTAAAAATAATTACTTGAATTAATATAACAATTTAAAAATTTAAGACCTTAATTTTATAATTAATTTGATGTTTTTCCTGTCATTAAATGATACAAATATTTGATAGGTCTTTACGCATATCCTTCAAACTTGGGTGTTATCAAAAAAGAAGAGAGCATTGATATTATCGATGAAGAAATTCAACTAGATAATTATGAATCACCAATAGAAACCGGCAATCGTAGTGATAAAAATCAATCTGAATGCAAAAGTTAGTCTAGCAAAAAAAAAGTGTGATTTATTTTCAATCAAAACCATACCGTTATCAGAAATTTATTCAAGGTGGAAATTTTTTTCAGGATCAAGTCTTAATCGATTCCATTGTAAATATTGTTCCAAAGCTTTTGTACGTCAAGCTAGAGCTACAAGTCACATGAAGCATGAATGCAAAGACAATCCTAAAAAGACATCAAATTTTTACTGTGATGTGTGTGAAAAATCATTTGCAGTGAAATTCTCCTATGACAGACATATACACTTTTACCATGCAGACAAAAAAAAGCCATTGCATTGTGAGGTTTGCAATACTAACTTTGTTAAGAAGGAATTGTTTGAAAAACATTTAAGGGAAATGCCTTGTCGTAAAAGCCTTGCTGGGGCATGCATCTGTGATGTAAGTCCTTAGTGTTATACTTGTAATACTACCTACTTTCTATCCAATGATTTTACTAACCACTGTGATTTTTTATTTTGCCAAATAGAACTGTGGAAGAAAATACAAAATGCGCTCTGGTCTGCAGCGCCATTTAAAGTTGGAATGCAATATACTGCCGAAATTCGGATGTGGACACTGCAGTCACCGGACCTCTCAGAAATCCAACTTGATAAAGCACTTGGCTCGCGTTCACAACATCCCTGAAAAGTTAACAACAGCTACCTGTCCAAAATGCAGTAGAATTTACAAGAACGAATGTACCTTACGTAGGCATCTTCTAAATGAATGTGGTCTAAAACCAACTCATTGTTGCAACTTCTGTGAATATAGTACTAAGCGAAAATACAGTTTAAAGCTGCATATGAGGAATTTGCACAACGTTTAATCATTATTTTCCAGTTGCTGAAAAAATGTTTTTAGAGGATTCGTTAAGCATTTGCATAAGTATTTTACAAACTGATGATATAATCTACAGTTTTATCATTGATGCATTAATAAAGTACTTTGTATTTTGAAAATAGCATTTTTTATTCTTTAATTATTTTCTTTATTATGATATATTTTTAATTCCAATATATGTACAACAGCTCAAAATAGTATCATCGATAACTAATTGCATCCAATTTACTAAACATAAAATTTGTCTTCATTTGTTATTTCTTTAATTGAAAAGAAACATTGCATGCAAGGTTAAAAATTTTATCACTCATTTTTTTCAGAGTTTACAAATGTATTTAACATGTTACAGACATTGCTAGTACATCTAAAGGAAAAAAGAAAGGAAAGGGTGTGTCTAGCAATGAGAATAACCTTGATCTATCAAACCAACCAGGTACGTATAAAAACTCTTACTCCCATCCATCTTAGTTTACGTTTCTCTCCAAATACTGTTTGAATTTCAGATGATACAAGTAGAGTGAAGTATGAATTTGTCGATGCTGATACTCTGAATGACAATTTCAACGACACAGGTTCGTTTGTTAGGATAAGAACGAACGTTTGTGTATGACTTTTTTTCCTGACTACGATAATTTATTGCAGTGACCGACGATCCAGTTGCCACCGAAAACGTGGAAAAAAAAAAAAATAAGAGAAAAATCACACTAAGGAGCCTGGACGACACAGCCAATGCGCCAAAGAAGCCAAAGAGAGAAAAATTCTGTAAGTCATTGCTTTGGCAAGCAACCACTAGAAAGAGATTTAGAGCCCAACAATAATAATATTTTTCAGACCTACACAACCTCCTGGACTTGTACTGCCCAAAGTGCGACAAGAGCATCGAAAAGATCTATGGAGGGAAACAGAGCAGCTGCGAGGATTGCCAGAGCGCACTGTACCACCGGTGCAAGGCGTGCGACAAGCGCTATCGCAACTACTGCGACATGACGATGCACCTCAAATACGATTGCAACAAGGAAAAGATTTTTGCGTGCAAGCACTGCGAGTACAAGACGTCCCGGCGCACTCGACTCAATGACCACTGCAAGGTCGCGCACACCTTCACCGACGGCAAGGACTTTGTTAGCTGCCCCGCGTGCAAGCGGGCCTTCCGCTTCGTGCGCTACCTACGCTGGCATCAAGCACATGAGTGCGGGGACAAGAATTGGAACCACTGCCCCGAGGAGGACTGCGACTTCAAGACCAAGTACGCCACGTCGCTGCGCAAGCACATGAACATCCACTATCGGGACGATAGCGTGACCAACAACTGTCCTAAGTGCGGAAAGGAGTACAAGACCCGGGGAGCCATGCTGAACCACGTGCACAAAATGTGTGGCCAGGAGCCGCAGCTACAGTGCGAGCACTGTCCTTACCGTGCCTACCAAAAGTACCCGCTGCTGTCCAACCACATACAGCGCCAGCATCCCGACGTCTTTCCCAAGAACGCCTTCTGCTGCAGGTTCTGTCACGGCAACTTTCACCACCTCTACGGGCTCAACCGACACCTCAAGCTGGCATCCATCTGCGCTAGGAAGTACCACGAGAGGACCAAGAGGAAGGTCGACGTGGCGTCCAAGAATTAGGGCAGCTGCTTGCGTTGCAGTGGACGCGTCGAGAGTTGCTTGATTTCAAAAATTATTATCATCGTGTGCTGTGTTTTTTTTAAGTATATGTGGTACATGGGATTGTATGGGTACGACTGATTCCACGAGTTTAGCCAACTTTTGCCTAGAACTAGTGTTCTACGTTGCCAGCAATGTCTGGTTATTCATGATATTCATTACTACTTAAAATCGATCAAGTTGGATAATATGTATAGCTTTCTTATTGTATGTACATAAATTTAAATATAATGTATAAATACTAGAAAAAATTAAAGGATTTACGTTTCCTCGCCAAATATACTTTCCTGTATTTTATATTTTAATTGAATCATTTATTTTGTACGTTACGAGTGGCACACGCAATAAAAAATAATTCACCCTCGTATACAACGTATGTAAATCATGCAGCATATGTATAAAAACAAAAAAATACATGTACAAGTACACTGCACGAATAAACAACCATCCCCTTTTTGCTAGAATATTTGCCAGATAATCTTTGATCAATATTTGTTTGTTTTTAGCTTGGTAAAATATCCACACATTTTGAGTTCATTTTTTTAATGGAATGCCAATTTGGTAGTTTTTCGTAAGCATGCGAGCGAAATAGTGAAATGACAATCTCATAAAGTTGACGAAACGAAAACTTAACATTTCAGAGAAACTTATCAGTTTGCCGCCAGAAAAAATACGTCGAGAGTCGGTGATAAAAATATTAGGTAATCTCCACATCATAATTTTTACATAAATTATAGCGTACTATTTTCAAACTTAACATAAAAGAATTATTTTACTTTCAGACAATCAACTATTGAAAACACCAATTAAGAGCAAAGATATTGGATCGGCTGAAAGATACAATTGTGAGTATTTACTATTTTCAATTTCAGATTACAACAAATTGTGTTTTAAAAAAAATGTTTTGTATTGATATACAAAATTTATTATTTGAAAAAACCTTTTTTTTAAAGTTATTTGGACAGTTTTAATATTGATTCGTAATAACTTTTTAATTCCTTGAATGAGAACATATATGGTTATCGTGAAAAATTTGAAGTAATATTTAACGTGTCACAAGTTTGGAGCTACTTTTTAAACGAAAATAAGTCAATGAATGAAACACTTTTACACATGAGTAAAAGAAAAAGTCAATTTACATTTTGATCAAAGAAAGTATCAGTTCAAATTTTTGCTCTCATGACCATCTGGAGGCTGGTTATTATTGGCTCGTAGCCCGAGAGAAGGTGAAACAAGTTATTATATGCAGGTACAGTTGATACGTTTTTAAATTCGCATTTTGAAATACAGTCTTTACAAATACAGTCTTTACAAATACAGTAGTTAAATACATCAAATACCTTCTTCTATTTTAAATATTTTTTAACACACTGTACAACTCAATGACTACACACGTTTTGTGTGAATTACATTTTACACAAATTTCTTATTAAAAGTACACACATTGCGTATTGTTTAATCAATTACATAAATATCTTATGCAAAAATTTTTTGTACAAAATACAACTATTTTGTGTAATTTTTACAAATAAGTATGCAATAGCAAACTACACAAAATTTTTAACTGGGTAGTTTTAACCTAATATGTTAATTTAAATGGGATTTTTAAAAAACTTAAAAAAAGAATTATAACGGTAATAACCGCTTATTTTAGTCAACAGAACTCTATATGCGAGATGACGCTAAAACTAGGTGCATTCGAATTACTTGTTAAAAAAATTGGTCCATATGCTTGTTCACTCTACTATACAAAATTATCAAATTCAAATGTCAAAGAATGGACCACTGGGCCCATTTAAATTATTTTTCTCGTGCAATTCAAAAATGTCAAAACCAGGCTTCTCGATTAAAACGCCCTGTACACTTTCAAAAATTATTTTTTGTCGCCCTAAAATACAAAAGAAGGTGCTAGAAGATTCAGATTTTTGGAAAATTCAGTTTGAAAAACTAAAAAGTTAACACATAGGCAGTATAAGCTGCTAACAATTTCATTATTAAATGCTGCGCATTACGGTAATTAGGTAATTACATTTTGAAATGTAACGGTTTTTACGATGTTTGAAAACAGTTGTAGCTCAAAATACTTAATATAATGCGTTGTTTACAAACAGGCTTTATAAAATATCGCAGTTTTTATGAAATGGCGCACGTAAACTATGAGAAACTACTCAGTGAAAGTTTCGGGTGTTGGCAATGATGTTACATTGGCTGTCAATTATTTTTCAATGTTTATGAATTTGTAGGCATTAAATATTAATTCACTTTTTCACACTCGTCCAGGATGTTTCAGTGCGAAGTACAAAATTTTCGGTTTCACACGACTTAATTATCAGTTTGACAAGTATGTTTTACAGATTACAGGTCGTATACTGCAAGAGAAGCCTATAAGAGTATTTATTTAATGCTTATGTTGAAAAAACTTAAGAAAAAAGATATATTTGATGTGTATTTTACTACTGTATTTATAAATATTGTATTACAAAATACTGCATTTAAAAATGCGCATTCATAAATGCTGTATTTGAATACAATATAGTATTTAGAAATACACGTTTTTATATACTGTACTTGGAAATGCTGTACTTTTTAATGCAGTATCTTTAAATACTGTATTTGATTTTGTATTTAAGTGATTAAATGCGTATTTTGCGTATAAAGATAGTTACGCACTACGGGGCATTTTTGTTTACTTTCTCCGTGGACACATACCTTAGTATTAAAAAAAAAGTTTCCTTGGTACCACGATTAGTATTTGTTGATTATTTCAATGATTAAATTATGTATCACTTTTATTCCCTAAGCGATCAGACGTATTTGTTCTGTTGTTTAACAAATCTGAATTGTACCTTTTTTAAACGAGAATCTCTCTATATTCATTAAAGTTTCCTTTCTATAAAAGTTATTCGTTTGCTTCATTACATTTTTGGCGACTGTAATTTTTGTTGGTCAATTAGATATTTGTTGAAACACTCCTTCCTGATGTCGATTATACCTACGAAATAAACGAAAATACTCTCTAAATCTGAATAAGTGAAAATGTCACTTTTTGAATAAGTCAACGCAGTTTCACTTACAAATAAGTGAATTTAACTTAACAATAAGTTAATA